>JAWLRI010000371.1:104489-135286 GCA_034781795.1 Crypturellus tataupa | reverse complement strand
GGTTGGAGAGGCAGGGCTGGGGCTGTTGGGGGCTGTGGGGCAGATTAGGGGGGCTGGAGAGGGTGGGATGAGGGGTATTGGGGCTGTAGGGCAGCCTGGGGTGGTTGGAGAGGCAGGGCTGGGGGTTTTGTTGGCTGTGGGGCAGAGTGAGGGGGCTGGAGAGGTAGAGCCAAGGATGTTGGGGGCTGTGGGGCAAAATAGGGGGGCTGGAAGGGATGGGGTGAGGGATATCAGGGCAGTGGGGCAGCCTGGGGTGATTGGAGAGGCAGGGCTGGGGGTGTTGGGGGCTATAGTGCAACCTGAGGGGCTGGAAGGGGTGGGATGGGGGGTATTGGGGCAATGGGGCAGCCTGAGGTGACTGGGGAGGCAGGGCTGGGTGCGGTGGATATACTGGGAGCGGGGTCACGGCTTGGGGTGCTGCTCGGGAATGGGCAGACTGGGAAGGCTGGGCCAGGGACCTTCCTGTGCCCTGGAGGTGGGCAGGGAGCTGGGTGCAGCGTGGGGCAGGAGCCCCCTTCTCTCCTGGGAGGCAGGAGCCTGATCTCTTTGGTGTTGTGTCCTTTCACCCACCAGACAGGGCTTAAATCTAAAGTCCTGCTCATGTTCTTGAAGAGCTGCCGTTAAGGCTGGTGAATAGGATAGAATTTCCATTTTGAAAGACTTCATTCATTCTTTAATTTGTGTTTTCCTGTGCTTTTTCCCTGATTTATAGTTTTGCTGTGTTAAATTCTGGAGCATCTGTTTGTCTCTGGTGTGTATTGGTGCTATGTAAGCATGTTTAAAGGTGTTTCACCTAAAAACTTTACCAATACATTAAGTTAAGAATGCAGTGAGGATGAAACTACTTTGTATTCTGGCAAGAGCAGGGAGTATTGTTGCTTTTGTGGCTTCTCTCCTTCCTGTCCCTTCAATCCCTCTGCCAGGTGCCTTGAAACCCAATCTGAGCTATTGTCTCAAGGACAATTGTGGATCTAATTTCAGACAAACTCGTAAAACTGGTTAGGTTTAAAAAAAAAAGAAATGTTTTCAGTTCTGTGGAAGTGCAGAGGTTTTGCCACTAGAGGACCCTGTTGGCCTGTGCAACCAAATGCTTTTAAAAATATATGGGTACAGATTCACACAGCTCATTTTCTTCAATATCATTCAGATTTTCATCACATCCTTTGTAGCGAAAGGCTAATAACCTTTCCCCTTAGTGGAACGCTCTGCAAAAGGAAATTCAGGGAGAACTTTATCCAAAGGAGCCTAAAAGGAAGGTTTTAAATCCAAAGTAGGTGCAGGCTCCGTGAATCCCTGTTCTCCCTCTCTGCAGGAGCTCAGTGTGGCTCTGTACAGGCACCTGCTCGACCTTCCGGAGGGCGAAGGCAGCCAGGACCAGCCTGAAGCTGGGCAGGATCTGAACCTTCTGTGCTGCGACATCGATGCCGAGTTGATCGAGCGGGCTCGGTGCTGCAGCCCCTTTCCTGCCTCCATATCCTTTGCCCAGCTGGATATCATGGATTCTGGGGCCAGGGAGCCTTTGCTGAGCTCCCACCTGCGCCGTTTTGGCCGCGCCGCCTTTGACATTGGCTTTTGCATGTCTGTCACCATGTGGATCCACCTGAACCACGGGGACAGCGGCCTGGTGGCATTCCTGGCCTTCCTGGCCTCTCTGTGCCGGTACCTGCTGGTGGAGCCCCAGCCCTGGAAGTGCTACCGGGCGGCCGCGCGGCGTCTCCGCAGGCTGGGCCGGAACGACTTCGATCACTTCCGCTCTCTCGCCATCCACGGGGACATGGCAGCCAGGATAACGGAGATCTTGACCCAGGATTGTGCCATGGAGTTGGTGTGTTGCTTCGGGAGCACCAGCTGGGACAGAAGCCTCTTGCTCTTTAAAGCCAAGGGATGGAATCCCGAGCCCTCGGAGCAGGGCTGTGATTGACAGGAATCACCCTCGTGGCTCCTTGGGAAAGAAGGTGTGTGCTGGTTACGGAGTTGGAACTGGGAATTGCTCACTGCCTGCTGGGATCCTCTTTTGACTCAAGGGAATTTGGGACAAGTCAAATCTGTCTTTTTTGCTTAGTTTTATCCATCTGCAAAATGCAGTGACAGTCCCTGCCTTGTGGTTCCAAGATTTCTGTTCCTAGGAAGTGCTCTTCAAGCAAAAACTGCCCCAGATGTGCTGTCTGTGCATCTTATCATTTCGTCTCCAAGAAAACTCATAACCTGACGTGTCAGCTGTGAGTAAACGACCTGGCCTAATGCAGGGGTTGTCTGTGTGGTCAGTGTTTGCTCAGGCTGGGCCCAGGGCACCTTTGCTTTTCCCGGGAAAGGCTCTTGTGGGCTGTGCTTCGAAGCCTGATCATGGTGTGAGCCTGTTTGGTTTTGTCTGGAGTGCCTTTTTTATGGTCGAATGTGTATTCATTTAAGCCTGTTTTAAAATAAGCTCTTTGTAACGATATCCTTGAAATAAAAGTAATTTATTTTTGCCATAAATACTTTGCTGTTTTTAATCTTCCTATTCTCGTTGCTTTCAAAACTTCAGTCTCAGAAAACAGTTTATAGTTTCTGTTATATTTACTGGCTCTAATGAGACTCAGATAAGCTTAAAACTTAAATTATGGTTGTGGTTATTTGGTGTCTTTTTTTTAGTAAAATCTGTGAGGGGGAAAAAAATGTAGAAATTGGCATCAAGCAAAAACCTTAGTTTCATTTTGCTTCCTTTAGTGCCTCTAATGGTTTTAATTCATGTATCGCTCGTGTTAGCTTTGAGTCATACTTGTATGATATTATCTAAACAGATGAAAAACCCTGAGCAAATAGTGACATGCAGAGTGGGATAACGGGTGATTCCTGTGAATTTGTAGGTTCTGCTGCTTCCTTCTGGTGGAGAGGGAGGAATCGCGCCCTCGGAGGAGGAGGAGGATGCTGTGTCCTCCAGGAGGAGCCCTTGTCCAGCCTTTCTGCTGCTCAGGTGAGTCTCTGCAGAGGCACTTTCATTCCTGGCCCTCCTGGTTGCTCCACAGGGATAGTTCCAATGAAAGCTCCTCATTTTCCTTGCAAAAGAGCTTGGAGCGCAAGTGCCTGGCCTGGCTGGCTGCTGCTGCGTGCAGAGCTGCTGTTCTGGATGTGTAAATGCAGATGGACACAGACACATGAGCTTCCCCTGGCTCTGGCAGGACTGTGCATGGTCACAGAAAGGTTTTGAGGCTCTTGAGCTAAATGCATCTTCCACAACACTTGTCTCCTTCCACTGAAAAATGTTTGGGACCCATCCTTGAGAGTGGGAAGACTTTTCCTGGGAGCTTTTTTGCCTCCCAACTGTAGATAAATGCGTTTTCCCCAGTGCTGATGGAGAATTTTGTTACTTTAATATCTGTCTTCATCTTTACTATGTGGGAGGGAAAGGAAAGCAAATTTGTCACATATTTTTCCAGTGAGCTCACTCAAGTGCCTGATCTCGTTATTTATCACTTTGATAATTAAGCATTTGGCATCCTTTGCAATCTATGGATAAACCCCTGTGACTCGCAGGGTGTTGACTCGCCCCGTGCCATTCCTCAGCCTCCCTTTTCCTTCTGCTTAACTGTAATTCCCTACGCTGCACGGCTGGTGGCACTGGAGTATCGTGCAACCCATGGCCCTGGCCGCTGGGAGACTTTGTTGCGCTGTGTCAATATTTGTTACGATTTAATTTGACCTTTAAAATATGTGAAGAATGAACTGGGCTGTGTGAGCGCTCACCTTGAAAGGAGAGCGGCGTTTCCTACACCTCACCGTGGGGGTTTGCACACTCACCCATGAAGAATTTTACGTGGAACTGTCAGGAAGGCTGACAACCCACAGTGTTGCACGCAGACTCTCTGCACCCCTGTGGAATGACTTTCCCCTTCACCAGGGAGCCCAGGTCTCAACCCTTATGCTCTGGGTGCTTTTTTATTTTCTCCCTGTGCATGCTGCTCATGCACAGACCTCTAAACTGGGTACACTTGTAACAGCATGAAGTTTTCTAACTTCTGTCAAGTCTGGGTATTAAGTTGCTAATATCAGTATGTCCCACTAGCCCCATTTGGCTCTGGGGGTCTCGTTTCTTTTTCTCTTCCCTTGCATACAGCCACAAATACAACTCGAAGTGATGTCAGTGCAAATCCCTGTGCTGTTGTTGGGGCATCAGGTAGCTCAGGGTGGATTCAGTCCTTTAGCAGGCAGGACAAAAAGCTCCCTCTTTCTTTTTCTTTTCAGCTTGTTGCCCCTGCTCTGCAGGAGGTTGTCAGGACATGAGAGATGGGAGACCGGTTCCATGACGTTGCAGGAGAAGAAACCCCGTGGATTTGAACTGCAGTGCTTATGTAAGGCTCTGGAGTATTTATTTTTCTTCAATGCTCTTTCTGTTTTGCAATGTGCTTTAAAACATGTCAAGGACCTCCTGAAGGCAGGAGAGAAGGAAAAGAAAGGAGAGTGTTAGAACAAGCGCTTCCGCTCCCTGTTGCTCAGAGCTGTTTCCAAAGTTGGATGGTTCTGGTTCCCCATTGGAATGGGGGAAAGGAGATGCCGCTTGGTTGAGGTCTTTAAAGCTCCAGCCCCCTGTTAAACTCAGCCCTTGCACAAACTCCAGGCAGACACAAAACAAGGTGCCTTCCCGCTCCCCACGCAGGAGCTGTGCAGAGTTCCTGGGCTCTGTGGTCTGAGTGTTGCTGGGCTCCATCAGACCTTGTCCGAGTCCTTCCATCTGCGACCTGAGCTCGATATCCACCCGCCACAGGGTGATTTGTGATGTGGAATATTGTCTGGATGTCTGCGCAGCACTTTAGAGGAAGAAAAATACTGACAAGCTGAGCTGTATCATCAGCTGGGAGCTACACCATTGTTCACAGTCATCATCTGCAGCTGCTTCAGATATTAATTAGGTCCTGTACCTTCAAAGTGCTCTGACTAATTAAGTTCCATGCTGCTGCCAGTCGCATGTGTAGCCAGTCGCATTTAATTACCCCCTTTACTAGGATGGAAAAATCTGCGTAGAAGAGGTAAAATGCCTCATCCTGAGTAAGCAGCATCAAAGCTGGGGCTGGGAGCTCTCAGGCTCCAGTTTTGGGTTGAGTTTTTGGTCTGCAGTTGCTGCCAGCTTTTGGAGGAAGTGATGCTTGGCGGGAGCTGCTTTTGTAGGATTTTAAGCCTTGTTTTTGCTAAGGGACAAGTTGTCTCTTAGGTTATTGCAGTGGATGGACAAGAGGGATTCACTGAGAAGGAAAAGGGAGATCGAAAGCCAGAGCCCGTGGCTGTTGCAAGCGCCTATCTGTGCTGCCTGCTTTCCTTTACGCACACGGGCACTGACCACCCTGCCGAGGTGGTTAATCCAGCCTTTCCAGCTGGGGACAGGGCCCAGTTGAGTCTCGCTTTCCCAGGAACGCATGATGGGCCCCGCGATGGAGGAGACAAGCTCAGAGACGGGGTTGTTAGCGATGAATCCGCTCCCATGAGCAGCTTCCTCGAGCTGGCAGCCAGCAGCTTGTCGCTACAGGCTTGCATGGCAGAAGCAGCAGATTTTGGGATTTCCTTTGCTCAGCTGAGGGCAGGTTCCTTCTTGTTCTTGCTGGCCCTTGTGAGCTAAAGGAGAAGCGAGAGGTGCCAACCCATGGCAGCATCTGCTTCTAGCAGGGTGAAACTTGAGAAAAGAGCCACAAACCAAGCACAGATGGTGTGTCCTGGTCCTCTACCAGGTGAAAATTGGTTCTGTTGCAAAGTTTAGAGATTGTTGGATTGTGGGCGAGCTGGTTGTCTAAGGAGGTGACTTTTTTGGTGGAGTTGAAGGAGGTTGGTGGGAAGAGCAAAGTCGAGGTGTGAATCTGAGCTTTGTCCTGGTCTTGTGCTGAAGGCTGGTCTCATTTGGCTTTGTAAATGAGGGGCACCTGGCAGGGGAAGGCAGAGGGTTCAAAATAGGTTCTCGCTGCTCTGTGCCTTGTTGGCTGTGGCTGAGTTGTGTTTAGATGGGTTTGATGCTCAGGCTAGAGGGGACCCTGGGAATCTCCAGGGTCCAGGTGTGGCCTCTGGACCTGGTGGGGACGTTTTTATGGACCTTGTGGGAAGCTTCTCCTGCCTCTGCACTTGCTCTTGGGCCCCGGGGTTTTGTTGCAGGCACTTTGGTTTGTCATTAGGTTCCCTCGTGCTCATGTGGGCAAGGGATTGGGTTTCCCACAGGCCTTCCCACATCTCCCTTGCTGTGTTAAGGGAAGGAGCCCTGACATGAAGCCTGATATCAACTCAGCCTTGACTTTCATGGACTCAACTCAGTGACAAAGACCTTTTTACCTTGGAGCTGGGTTACCCACTTGGTTGGAAGTCCAAAGGGGTCTGGAGGTTGAAGAAAATGTGGGGTCCTGCCTTGTGTCAGGGCTATGTGTAAATATAACCCTCTAATGAGACCTGCAGATGTTCAGGCCTTAAAGCTGCAGGAGAGGAGCAGCTGCCCTTTCCCTTGGCCTTTTGATCCAAGACCTTGCTTCTGGAATGGGAATGTGCCTCCCTTTCCTACCCGCCAGAGCAGCAGAACTTCTTGGGAGTCTTTCTCACTGCACGGACTGCGTCGCTCCCTGCTCGTGGAATAAGTCATTCCATTTTTCCTGTTGCCTGAGCAATTTGCGCTTCCCTGGGAGCGCCGAGGACGTAGCTAGAGCTGAGGGTGGGTTCCCTCTCGGCTCGTGGTAGCTCCTCGGAGCCTGCGGCCGCAGCGAAGCTGCTGAGCTGCAGCTTTGCTGCCCCAGCGGCCGCAATGCGGGTCGTGCTGCAACAGGCCTGGCCTGCCGAGAGGGAACAGGCTGCAGGGTGACACATCAAAAGAGCAGAGCAGCGCTGCGTTGTTCCCGGGAGATCAAAAGGGAGCCTGAGCAGGGCGGCTCCTCCCGGCTGGCCCCGGCACCGCTCGCCTCCTTCTCCAGGTCCCTTTAATCTCAGTTCCCTCCAAGAAGATTGTTTTATCCACGGGAAATGGTGGTGGGAAAGGTCCCTCTGTGACGTGGGTGTCTGCTGGTTTGGGATGATTCCCTGGAAGTGCCCAGGAGAGCAAAGGGTTTGGAATGACCTAACACAGGTGAAAATCTTCATGGCCCTGTTGGTCGGTGGTGTGGAAGTGCCACCTCTGTCCCCACTGGCACCCGGGTGGGAAACTGCCCCATGAAGCTGTCACTGCACTGGGGTGTCCCCAGGGCTGATGGTCACCAGTGCAGGAGCTGAGAGCTGTGAGGGCCTTTCAGGGACACGTGTGGCTGTTCCCCAAAGCCTCGGAGCTTCCTGGGATTTGCTGGAACCACCGCTCGCTCCCGGCTGTTTGGGCACTCCCGGACTGACCAGCGCTGACTCCTCCTGTCTGCGTTGGCTCCGTGGGGAAGGTGCCGAGTTGTTCCTCATCCTTGGGCCCCGGCAGCGGGACCTGCAGGGGATTCCTCCCTGACTCAGGTCCTGTCCTAACCCTGCATCTCAACTTACACTTAATGCTTTTCCTCGAAATATCAACAGCCATTAGCTGGGGCAAACGCCAGAGAACAGGGATACTTTCTGCTTGTCCTGGGTCCTTTCCGAGTGCCCTGGAGTTTATCCCGAACCCTCTTTTTGCAGGGCAGCCTCAGTGCTCCTGTGCTCAGCACCACCTGAGCACTGGGAGCAGCAAGGCTGGTGGCTCCATCCCCTCTCACCTTAAATAGCCCCAGCACAGAATTCAGTTCAGGAGATCCCCAGCCTCCGTAGGGCCCCGCAGACCATTTCCCTGAGCTGTGGCTTGAAAAACAGCAAGTGCTCGGGAGGCAGAAGAGGCTCCTGCCAGGCCTTCCTCCCTGCTGCAAGTTTCCCAGGTGCCGGGTTAGTGTCCCAAGCACCGCGCCTTGCCCGGGGGGTAGGAGCCGCTCTGTGTTCTCTCTTGATCTGCATTTCTCGCTAGTGCTGTCACCAGCAACCCGGGCCGCTGTTTGCCAAGGCGGCAGGTCCTGGCTGGTCGATGTTCTCAGCTCGATGTCAGGCTTTGAATTCTCTCTCTCTTTTTTTTTTTTTTTTCCTTTTCCCCAAAGACCAGCTCCAGCTGGTTTGTGTGAAGTGCTGACTTGGGGCGTTGTGCACAGGGTGACTCAGAAGGGGAGAGGCTGGAGCAGGGGGGGAAAGGGGAGCAAAGTCTTTAAAAGAGCTGCAGGCTGCGGTGGGCAGCCTCGGTGGAGGTGACCTGGTCCTCTTCCAGGCTCCGAAGGAAGTGGATGAAGGAATCAGTGGGAACCGGCATAACTACAAGGCGGAAAAGGGCTTTATAGAAGTGTTAAACGCTAATAAAGGTGCTAGTAAATGATGTTGTGTTTGTGCAGGTGTGCACGGAGAGATAGGGAGAAGGGAATACTTCTCCTGGGAGCTATGTGCAGGCTTGCAGGGGGCTTTGTGTCCCCTCTAGGGTGACGGTCACTGTTGTCATCAACAGAGCAACCTGCTGATGCAGAACCCAGTTCCCTTCAACCCGCTCACTGGTTTCGGGGTGCAGGTGGGTCCTTTGGGTCTGAGCTGCTAGTCCAGCACCTCGGTTCATGTCACCGAAAGGCTGTGTGAAAGTCTGAAGCTCTTTAAAGTGCAGAGATGCTCAGCTCTGGGCCAGCAGATCTCTTGGAAGTCATGCAGAGCAACCTGCCCTCATCGTCTCCCTGTAATGTGGCTGTCACTTAATAGAAATAACATTTTGGCTTGTGATAAGGGAGGAGAATGGCCCCTTCCCTTTGCGTGTGTCCCAGCTGTGGGATGGACACCTGCGCTGTGGTTCCACGATGGCAAAGCAGGGACCTGGGAGAGAGCAGGTTGCCCTGGGGAGGGAAAGGGGCAGCTCTTGAATATGCAGGGGTGGCCAAACAGGGTGCCGTGTGGAAGCAGCCCTGCCGCATGCACGGCCCTTGTCTGGGTTAAGTGGGAAGAGGAGCCTGGGGTGACCGTGTCCTTGGTGTCCCCAGCCCGAGGGGCCTGTCCAGATCACCTGCCTGGGTCAGAGACAAGGGGGTTGCAAGGAGGCTTCTCCCCTAGCAGCCCTTGGTGAATCCGTTCGTGCTCTTCTAGGTGCTCTTGGCCTTTCTGTCCTTCCTTGTCATGTCTTGTGGGGTGTAATTTGGCTCTGCCACTGACTAGTGTAGTCCCGTGAGCTTAGGAGAGCTCCCATGGGTGTCAGAGCTGAAGGAAAGACACTGCTGAGCTCTGAGACCTTCAGCAGGTGCTGTGTCCATGCAGGGCTCGGGCTCCACTCGAGCTCCAAAGACCTTCCTGGCTTTGGTGGGTTTGGGGCTCCTTTGGAGAGGCTGGGCCAGTGCATTACAGAAATAAAGACTCGTTTTGAAATGCAGATCCACATCTAAGGCTGGATTTGAATCTCATCCCAGACTAGACAAATGCGACTCTGCAAGGCTTCTTAGATGATAAATACTGAGAATGGGGATGCCTATGTCACGTGGATTTGCCCTGACAATTCTGTTTTTGCTGTAAAAAGGTCTTCATTTCTTTACAGCGTAGGATTTAGCCCTGGAAGCAAGCTGTGGAGCAAGCACTCGATGGAGCTGATCTTGCTATCCCGTGCAGACAAGTGCTGAGTTTCAGCAATTCAGCAGACACCTCTGTGTGTGTGAGTATTTGCACATCCCACCAGATGCAGGTACAACCTCAGCTCCTACATTTGGGAGCACAGCTGTGCCTGGCACTTAGTTGTGTGTGTATATACATATGTAGTCAGTACATATACAACATTTCTTCTCTGTGGTCTGTTTTTTAAGCTCGACAGCACTGAAGAGACAAGACTCCTGTAGGGGCTGCATCTTCCCTCTCAGATTTCTTTGCAGTCCCTGATTCTGTGGTGGGAACTGGTATTTCTGCAGCCGCTCTGCGGTCTTTCACGAGCAGTTTGGGGCTGTCTGCGTTTCCCCCTGCTTGATGTTATTGAGAAACGAGCACATGCCGAGCAGAGCCTTAAAAGGTGAGCACAGAGGGAGCCGGGTGGGAACTGTAAATGATCCAAGACTCTCTGTCAAAACATCCCCACCCCATTCCTTGCGTGGCTGGGATGGTTTGCACAGAGCTCGGGCTGCTCAATAAATTGCAGAGAAATAGGTACAAAAGTAGCTCTAAAAGTGGCCCTGTCCATCACAGTGAAGCCCCCAGGGAGTGCAGTCCTGCTGGAGCACTTGAGTTGGGGTTCAGTGAAGCTTTCCTGGTTACCCTTGTGTTTGAGCTAGCAAGATCATCCCTGTTTTCAGAGAAGGGACAAATGCCACTGGCTGTCACAGCAGGATAAATTAGGAGTAAGGTGATAATGTGGCTCTGAGAACAGCCAGCCTGGAATTGATCTTAATTCTCCATCTCTGCTTGTAGATAGCAGCAGGCTGCTCGCAGTGACTGTGCTGCTGTTGTCCTGACAGTGCTTTCAGGTACAAACCTGGAGCTGATCTGGATCAGAACGGAGTTTCCAAAGGCTCTGGAGGGTCTTGGCTCTTCCTGTGTCCCCCTTTGCATCTCCCTGCCTTGCACAGCTGGAAGATGCGGTTGCAGAAGGGCAACCAGGCTGCTCCGGGTCACTTTCCTTGCACGAATGAGGACTTGATTTCCTAGCTAGAGTGTCATTGCATTTGGAACAAATCTTCCTCCTTTAGGAAGGGGAGGCTGAAATGCTGCCCCTTCCCAGGTCCAGGTGTGGGACAACAGGAACAGTGAGAAGGTTATTCCTAGTTGTGGGCTCTTTCCCAGAGCAGAGAGCTGAGGATTTGGTGAAATAAAGGACCCATCTATAGTCCTTGATTATATAGTTAATATAGTTAACCGCAGGGCCCCGAGTTGCTTCTTGCTCTGCTTGAGGCCACATTAGAGACTGAGGATCTTGCAAGGTGTTGGCCATTCCTGGGCCTTCTCTATTGAGTTTCAGCCTGAAAACCGCTGAATCCTGCTCTGGTCCAGCTGGGATCTCCCAGGACCTTGCAAAACCAAGGGCTTTTCTCCAGGATCCTCTTGGCATTGCTGCCCTACATAGGGCGCCTTGCGTAATCCGTAAGGCAGGCTCCAGAGGCGGACGTGGGCGAATCCTCCGGGCAGAGCTGGAGTCGCTGCTCAGGTTGGGACATGCCCTGTGGGTGTTTGTTGCTGCGTGAGCTGGCTGGCCGGAAAGCTGCCAACACAGCACAGATGTGTGGGGTCTTTCCAGGCAGAACTGAGGCAACAGAGAGGGACTGGGGGCCCTTCCAGCTTGGTGCTTTTAGAAGTAGATTGGAGAAAGTGCAGGCCTACAGGAGCTGGAGAGGAATCCATCTGTAAAAGCAGAGAGCTTGTGTGATGCTAACTCAGGCCTGGGTATGTGTTGAGGCCCTGGCAGAGCTGGAATAAAGTGCAGATATTTTGTGTTCTACTCTTTAAGTCCAAACCTTTTCCTATGGCTGCATTGGCCAGGGTGACTCCAAGAGATGCCGCTTGCCCGGGTTGCAGAGCCCTTGCTGGCTAGGGAGAATCTTGCTCTTGTGACAGCATCACCAGCTCAGGGAATGTTTGTCACCAAGGGGGTTTGGGGCACTTTTGAGGGCAGTGTCAGTGCAGTGGAGGGCACATGGGCACCAAGGAGCTGGGAAATGCTTGGGCCAGGTTTGGTGGTACTGGAGAACAGATCCCTTTCCCTAGGGAGAGGCCAAATGCCCTTGGCACGAGGAGGACTGGATGGCAGCAGAGTCCTGGGGCAGGGAGGACTCTCTGGATCCTGGCACCCCCAGGCCCTTCCTGGCATCCCCAGCCCTCTGCTCACCGCCTGCATAAGCCCCGCGTCAGGTCGGACCGGCATTCCTCCTCTCCTCTTCCTTCCCCACCACCATTCTACCCCCTCCTCTCCTCTGGCACCCAACTATATATATATATATTTTTCTTTTTTTCCTCCAAAGCCTCGAGTTGAATGAAGGGTGTGTCCAAAATCTCGCAAACAGGCGCAGGCCCCGGCAGGAGCGGGTAAGCACCGTTCCCATTCCGTGATGAATACCTGGCGCGGTGCCGCAGGGCCGCTGCCAGCCCCGGCAGCCAATCCCCAGCCCCGGGAGCTGCTGAGCTCGGAGCTTTTGCCGCTCGCTCCGAGTCGCCGCTGTGCCGAGATGGACAGTTTTAATCCGCTCTCAGCAACTGCCGCGTTTCTGTGTTCGGCCGGCCCTCCGCGCGCGCCGTTCCCACGCTTTGCGCGTTCCCAGCGCGCTGGGGTGGAGATGGAGCGGCGGCTGCGGCGGCCGCGCTGCCCGGCCGCGGCCGTGACTCACCCCAGCCGAAGCGCAAGGCTGAATAGTTTTGGTTGCCCTGCCCTGCGCGGCGGGCACTGCCCCAGCTCGCACAAGCCCCTCTGCATCTCGCCCCGCTCGGCTGCATCTGGAGGCTGCCGCTGTGCATGGCAAAGGCCACCCATGCTGTCAAGGAGCAGGGCTTGGTGCTCCAACCATCTGCCTTTTCTGGGGTTTTTAGACTCCTTCCATGCACCTTTTCTGGGGTTTCTAGGCTCCTTCCACCTCCTTGCGTGTGCCATGAGCACTGAGGGTCCTTGGCCAGGATGCTCTGTTAGTACTTTAGTAAAAATACATGTAAAACTAGCAGAGCAGGGGCCATGGTTAGCCTTCAGCTTGGGCTACGCAGTAGAGAACAAACTTGCTGACCCATGGTAGGAGCTCTGGTCCCTGGTGCCTGCTGGGGTTGAGGGGAGCACGTCTCTGCTGCTGGCAGTGCCCACAAAGCAGCTCAGAGCAAAGCTGCAGCTCTGGGGCGAGGGGCAGGCTCTGCTGCGGGTGGGCAGAGAGGGTATGAGCAGCGTGAGGCTCTCGATGGTCTCAGGGGAGCAGAGCTCAGCTCGGGGTGTGGGGAACTTGCAACAGCTCCTGGTGCAGACAGACCCTGTAAATGTCCTGAACTTGAGCATGAGTGAGTTGACATGAACCTCTTCCTCCTACTCCTCCTCCTTTGAGGTGGGCAGCAACTTGGCATCCTGGGCAATGTGACTTTTCCAAGCTGGAAAGGGGAATGTTGCTGTCTCCACTGAGACCTGACAGAGGGTAGGACATGAGGACTGCAGTCCATGCACCACGGCCCTGTCCCGTGCTGGTTTTGGGAGCATCAGGAATCCTGGCGGGGATGAGGTGGCGCAGGGACCCCCCTCCTGTCTCCCTGAGCCAAAGCCAGGCTGGGGACACCTTTATGCCAAACGCTGAGGAAGCTCCCTTAGCTTAATGGAGATGGAAGCAGAGCAACAGGAATGGCTGCGGGATGAGGACAAGGTCTATTGCGTGGGGAAAGACTGGGAAGAGTGGAAAGGAAGGCTGAGACCGGCGAGAGAAAAAGCGTCATTTTGCAGCCTGGGGCTGCCCAGCCTTGCAGCAGTTACCCCTGGGGGCTGAGGAAAGCCTGGGGTATCCAGAGGGCCCCATGGAAGGGAAAAGACCCCATGGGGCTGTTGTCCCTTGTGCTGCCCTGGTGCAGGGCACAATTTCCCCTGGGTTTGCGCCAGGCGGCTTGTGCTGAGGCAGCGTCCCCTCCCTGGCGCGGGCACACCTGGCTGGGGAGGCTCCTGCGCTCGCATTCCTGCCCGGATTGGCCACGGAGAGAGAAACCTGCCCTTATACGGGCAAAAAAGCCCGTGCCGGCTCTTCCTCCTCCCCGGGGATGGATGTGTGCGGAGAGGTGTGGATGGGCTGATGGGGTCGGGCGTTCTTTCCTCCACCCTTCCCTGCTTCTCTCCTCCCTTCTCCAGGTGTCCCGGAGGCATTTGCAGCGTTGGCTTTGGAGCCAGCGTGGCGGGGCCCCGCGGCTTGTTTCCCCCCTTGGAAAATGGGGCTGGTTTTGTGGGTACCGAGTGCCACGGAGGTGGGTGCTGAAAGGGGCCTGTGGTCTTGGCTGGAAACCCGCTGGTGCCCGGGAAAATTGGGACAGCTGCTGCCATTGAGCCTCCCTCCTCCTCCTGCTCTGTGTGTCCTGGAGTGTTTGGGTAGGAAAACTGAGTTAAAACTCCCCAATCCAACTTGATCCTACCCTAGGGACCTACATGGTGAGAAGGAGAAATTTTGTGATTTGTAGCAAAAAAGACTTTTAACTCTCCTCTTTTGGCCCAGGATAGGGGGGATTCTTCCCAGCAGCTTGTTTCTTGAGATGTGCTGCTGTGATCCCCGTGAATGGCTGAGCCGGGAGGATCCATCCTTCTGCCTTGTGTCCTGCCCTGGAATTCCTGCAGACACCAGTGGAGCTGGATGGAGAGAGAAGCCCCAGCTGGGGGCAGAAATGGGGCTGAAATAGCCCAGAATGGGGGCTCTGACGAGGAGTGTGGGTGAGAATGGCCTGGCACAGAGTCTTTAGGGCTTTGGTCCATCTCCCTGTGGCCTTACTCATGCCAGGAATGTGCTTCCAGTTTTCCATGCCTTTCACGCCTTGGGATGTGCAGAGGGATTTGTCCTGCCCTGACAGGGAGCAGGAATCCAGCTTGGCCCATGTTTCCCTGCTCCAAATGAATCCATTTCTGGGAGCTGAGCTCTGCGGGTGCTCTGTGCGGGACTGGGATTTAGGCCACCTCTGTTGGCACCAGCCCCTTGCCCAGTTTAAATGGGGGCTTTTCACAAGGTCTCCAAGGGTCCCTGGGCTGGTAGATGTTGGCCAGAACTTTTGGTGCTCAATTAGTCACCAAAGCCCCTGCTGACACCAGGGGAGCGAAGGTCACTGCTCCATTCTGGTGGCATCTGCTCAAGGCAGATGTTTCTGGCTGTTGCTATCCAGTTGGGAACCGATTTGCCGGTCCCTGGGCTGATTGGAAGCACCTTTGGGCTCTGAAGGAGAGATCTGTGGCTGCACGAAGAGCGTTGGGGCTGGCCAGGCCGAGCTGCAGAGTCAGGGATGGCCCTTGGGGTTCAGGCGAACCCCAGCAGCTCTGTTTTCTTTCCATGCTCCTTGTGCAATGCCCTGGGGGAGCCCTTGACCACACTTTTGGGGGGAATCACTGTTCCCTTGGCCTCACTGCGAGGAAGAGGAGGGTTAGCACGTCCTGCTGGTGCGCTCTGCAGAGCACTGGGGCCTCCCAGGCTCTTTTTTGGGAGCCTCTGCATGGAGTCCTGTGCCCAGGAGAGGGAGCCCGGAGCCCGCGCTTGATGCGAGCGCTGGGGCGCTTGGATGTGGTCTGAGCCGCAGCCGCTTCCCGCTTGGAAAACAGGAGCGGAGCCCGGCCGTGTCCCTCTGCGCTCCGGCATGTCTCCTGGATCGGGGCCCGGGCGCTGTTGTGCAGACGTGGATATTCTCCCTGATGATCTTCCCTGATTTTCGCCGTCTGCCCCGTCTAGATTGGCTCTGCCCCCTGCTTTCAGCGCCGCTCGCTTATCTGTCCCCGGGTTTTGCCCTTGGGCCTCGTCTAGCAGCTCCCGGGCATCTGATGTCTCCTTTCCCCACGCTGGGGCAGATGATGCTCTGATCTCTGGCTCCAGCTGGGATTTGAGATCATCTTTGGGAAGGCGCTGGCAATGATACAGCTTTACCTGGAGACAGCCGTGCGCTGGGTTGCACAGCTTGCCCCATAATGTGGACAGACTTGCCTTTCTCCCCACCAAAATCCCTTTGGTGGCAGCTTTCCTTGCTGGCCTCTTGGCTCAGCATCCCTGTCACCCTGAAGACGATGAGATAACCTGGTATTTCTGCGATAAGGAGGAAAGATACAGAACTTCCCCAGTGAATTTTTGCACCTGGGTTTAGGGTTGGCTGTTTGGCGAGTGTGAAAATAAAGGGACTAAGGGAAGAGACTGGTAAATTTGGTGCTTACAGGGTAGGATTGTGCAGGGGGGATGCTTGCCACCCAGTCAGGGCTGCATGTCCAAGTTAGGGACCTATCCTGGACCATCAGCAGGAATTTCTGCTGCATTAAATCCCTGGCCAGGCCATGAACCCCATCCTCCTGCTCCCCTCGAGTGCCAGAACCCTCCCTTCCCATCCAGGTTTCAGGCTGATAGACACTAGCTCTGTGTCTCCTCTTCCTCCCCTTCCTCCCACAGCTCAGCCCTGCTGTGCCTTGTATGAGACCAAGAATCCTGGGGATTCCTCCACCTCTTTGTTTCGGGATCCCCTTCTGCAGAGGTGCAGTTCAGCAGGGTCGAAGCTTTGCTCTGGATCAAGCAAAGTGCCTGAGAGGAAATTTTGGCTTCATTTGTCTACTAGAGAATAAATAGATTTCTCAGCCTTTTTGCAACTAGGGAAAGAGTATCTGTTTCGGGCAGACAGCGGTAAAAAATCCAGAGAAAAACAAGTGTACTCAGCTTTCTGTGCATCTCAATACTTTATTATAATGGCCATAACACTGGAGAGCTGGTTACGGAGACAGTACAGCAGCTGACTCTTTTACAGAAACGTGGAAATACTGTGATGTGCTCAACGGAATATGCCAAGAGACCGCTGAGAGCCCCTCGTCCACGCGGATCTGAGGCCGAGGGGGTTCGTACGGTAGCGGCTGCGCTCGGAGCCCGACCCGGAGCCTTCGGTGCTGGCGTGCGTTGGCCGGGCATCTCCAGGGGAGGTAAGAGCTGCTATGCGAGTTCAATAAATACAGAGACGAGTCCTGCCCATTGCACTGGAATGGGAACCAGGGAATTGGCCCAGTTCACCCTGGGCATAGCACCACTGTTGGCAGAGTTTGGAGTGCCAATACGGGAGATGGATGCTCTCCGCTAGAGAGAGTGGCTTTGTAAAGAGGTAAGTTTAAACAGCTCCTAGCTTGGGAGGGAATGAGGCACCACCCCAAGGGCAGTAAAATTAGCTGAAAATTGTGGAGTCCCGAAGGATTCCCCAGGATAGACGGAGTGTTTGGCACCAGACATGCAAATCCGCCTGACCCAGGTGGTTTAGCTGCATCTCTCCATCAGCTCAGCTGGGCGCTGCCTTCCTGTGAAAGCCACAGCAGCGAACACCTCGCAGACACCCCAGTGTTTAACACAGAAAGGGTCGGTAATACTGCTAAAATATCTGGGCTGATGGCTTCATGTTGCCATATTAAAAGCTCATGTAATCCTGCTTTCCCCTCCTGCCAAGTTTTCTATAGATAGATCCCAAAGGTTATGAATGCAAATCCTCTGTGGAAGCAGACCCAGAGCGGAAGCAGGAGTTAGTGCGAGCGCTGAGCAGGAGAGGCTCTAAAACCCTGGCTTGGTTTCTGCTCCTAACAGAGACGTTAGCTGGGATGCTGTAAAGACAGACTTAAAAAGACAGAGATTCTTGTCCTTGGTCCCTCAAGTGGCTTGAGTTGGGGAGAAAGTGCTTTGGCCTCATTTGGCTACGGATGCCACCGTGTCTTGTGCTTATCCTGCGGGGCTCTGCTCCTCCTAGGAGCACTCCGTGGTGGACAGGGAATTGCACTTGGGCCGGGCACCCACTCCGGGCACCGCAGAGCTGCTGCTGCGGCTTCTGCCTCCTTTGGCACTCCCCTCGCCGGTGGTGCTGCCCGTTTCTCTTGCAAACACCTTGGAGCTCCTTAAAGTGCTGGAGGAGGCTGTAAATGGAAGGAGAAAAATGTGCGGCTTAAAAATGAGAAACATTTTGGACTTTGCTCCACCAAGCTGTGCGAGTAAAACCACTTACTGCGCTTTGGTCTGGAGTGGATGGTGCTGATGACGGTGGGTATCGGTGACTCCATGCTGTGAAAACAAGGGCAAAATATGAGGGTTCCTGTTATTCTTTGAAGGTAGCAAAGTGCATGCAGTGCCAGAGAGGAGATGCTGGAGCTTGGATCTCCTGAACTGGGTTTTATGGATAGAGTTGCATGGTCAAGGGGTGAAGGGAAACTCAACGGTGTGGATTGAGCACTCTAGGGTAGTGCTGGCAATTTGGGGACACAAGGGGAATGTCAGAGACTGGGCTGAGCTGCATGGGGACTGCTGGGCTTTGCTCCTTCTTTGGAGCCCTTTACACCAGGCTCAAAGCTTGGGATGTCTCCTTTTTCCCTGGTGTCTTTATCCACCTCCCTTCTTCCCTTGTCCAGGAGTGAGGGAGTCCAGCTCACCTGCTCTCTTCGCCTTCCATCAGCTTCCTGTAAGTGAGGATCTCCACATCCAGGGCCAGCTTGATGTTCATCAGCTCCTGATAGTCTTTTACCAGGTGAGCCATATTCTCCTTGCTCTTCTGCAGGGCTTCTTCTAGCCTCAGCAGCTTGGCTTTGGCATCCTTGAGGGCCGTCTCACCGTGCTCCCCTGCCTCCTTGATGTTTTCCTCCAAGTACAGGCACTGTTGTTGCAATGGGAAAAAGAAATAGCGGAGGCATTAGGTGTGTTGTAGCACCCAGGACTAGTAAACTACAAGTTTGTGCCCACCCCAGGACACACCTGACTCTTCTGGGACACGATGCAGGACCTCAGCTTCTGGATCTGTATGTTCATGTCTGCGATTTCGCGCCGGCTGTCGAGGAGGTGACCCCCGTAGGTGGCTGCCTGGGTGTTTCCTTCATTCAGCTGCAGGAGAGAGGAAAGAGAGGATTATCTGCTCCTCCTCTGCTATGGCAAAGGGATCTGTGAGGATTTCCACTGCCCTTGGGGGGAAAAACACCTCACTGGGAAACAAAATAGGTGTGTTGAAGGATTTAGGGTGCCCTGCCAAATCTTCTGGCTGTGGCTGTGCCACGTGCAGAGCGCATGGTCAGTTTTTGTCACATCCCTTCCTGCTTGGTTTGGAGAATGCACTAGAAGGTCACTTAATGTCTTCAGTCAGCTGGGTTGTCACTGGGAGATGTCACTGTGCTTCTGCACTGACAATGCAGACAGCTTAGAGCAATTAAGCTCTTAATTTAAGCATCTCAAGCATCTTAATTTAAGCATCCCAACTGTTTAAGGAGTTGTTGACTTGGGCCAGCACCCTGTCCCTCCCTCTATGTCCCTCTGCATCATGCTGATCCCTGTAGTTTCTAGGCTGATCCTTCCCTCTTCTTTCCGTGCCTCTTCCCAGTATCAGTCAGAGACAAATACCTTCCTCCTGGTGAGTGCTTCGGCCTCTTCCCAGCTCCGGAGCGCGAGGGCTTCATACTGGGCCCTTACTTCTTCCACGATTTTGCTGAGGTCGAGTTTGCACGTGTTGTCAATTCCCAGGACAACAGAAACGTCTTTAATTTCTGTCAGCAGCTCCTCAAGTTCCTGAGGAGCCAAGAGAATAGCTTGAAGAGGGCAAATATTAACCAAAGCTACAAGCCAGGAGAAAGAAAAGCCCTGGCAGATCAGCTGGGCTTAGCCAAGCCAAAGCCGCTCGCTGCAGCGCGGAGAGCTCCTGAGAGCACCAGGACTAAGGCTGGGTATTTCTTCTGATTCACCCCAACACCCTATGAGCAAAACTGCCAGCGAGTTTCCCTCACTTGCCCCCGCAGTGGATTTACATGTCTATAAGTTGATGGGTTTTAAATCACCAGGTACGAGCAGGCTAGTGACTAGCATTAAAACAAGTTGTGGAGAGGAGGGAGCAGAGAGAGGTGGAGGGTGATTTCTTGGCATGAAGGATGGATAAAAAGTGTATCCTGTTGCAAAGCGGATGTGGAGCAAATAGATTCAAGCAGAAGATGGTCTGGTAGGGAGGGGACTTGTCCTAAGTGAAGTGGCTTTAAAATGGATTTAAAATGGAGTGGATTTGGGGTAAGACCCTGCCTTAAACCATTAATCTAACTAGATGTCCAGTTGCATGGTGTGATCCATGCGCAAGGGGAGGATTCTGATCTCATTTTGGTCTAAAGTGGGAATAAAGCCCTCTTTTTTTTTTTTTTTTTTTTTTTTGTTTTTTGTTTGTTTTTTTTTTGTTTTTTTTTTTTTTTTTTTTTTTAGTGGAACTTTCCTCAAAAAAGACCATCTCCTGCATGGTAGCTTGTGTGTGTTGGGGCAACTCTCCCCATTGCATTTCTACCTGCTCGTAGATGGTTTTCTTCAAGTCCATCAGGTCTTGCAGCCCGTGTAGTTTTACCTCCAGCTCAGTTCTGTGCAAGGAGCTCACATCTAAATCCTGCAGGAGATAAAGCCTTTTAAGGAACAGTTTGGATTTGAGGCAAGAGATCTTTCCTCTTCCCTATATATCAATGGGTGCTTGTGCAATTTCTCTCCTGTTCTGCAGGGAGGGAGGTTCCTTTGCAGACATTTCTCCTCCACAGTTTGTTTTTTTTTTTTTGTAAACTTGCTTTGGTGGAAGTCTCCAGCGAGCCGGGGTGGAGAAGGAAACAAGCAGGGCTGGTCTGTACCCACTCATCTTTTGTTCACCACAAAAAGCAGGGCTTATTGAAAACTCCGTGCGGTCCACGCAAGTCACCAGAACTGCCCTTACTGGCTGATGAGTGTGTCGGGGGAAAACATGCAATTAGCTATAATGATCATTTGTGGGGAACGTTTCCTCTGTCTAATGGTACCTTGCATTCCTCCACCTTGGATATTTTTTTTTTAATGCAAAAGCAGTGCACAAAGCTGCCCATTTCGGCTGCTATTCAAATGCAGCTGCATCTGGGACGGCTGCGGTTGCTGGTTAAACAGGGTGGGGTGGTGAGGCAGGAAGCAAAGGCAAACACGGTTATCAATTTCCAGCCTTTCCCAACCTGTGAAATCATCCTGCGGGTGACAAGGGTGGTGTGGAGGAGAGGTGGGGCCTCGGAGGGTCCGGGGAGCTCCTCGAATTGGGGCTGTTTGCTGCGGTTGCAGCATGGTTGGGCACAGGCACCATCCAACCCCAGGGACTTTCTCCATAACCACAAGCAACCTGGACTCCCTAGTGCTTCTCCTGTTGAATTGGGACCACATCTGGCCCTGCACTGACCTTCCCAAGACCTCGTTACCCCACAAAACCTCTGTGGTGCAAGGGCTCTTGTGGTCCTTGCTGGTCCTGGACTGCCTGGGTTGACCCAGGCCATCCTGCTGCTCCAACCCCTTTGTGACTACAGAGCTGTTGTGGAGCCTGGTCATTCTGCGGGTGTCCCCATGGAAGGCTCCTGTTGTCACTAACCTTTTTGAGCTCCGTGAAGGTGTACTCCATGCCACTGCACAGGCGGATTTCATCCTCGTATCTAAAGAGAATAGGTGGAAAAACAGCAATAGGAAGTCCCGGAGATGTTATCCATGGGCACAGGTTGAGGCTGCATGCCCGATCTCGGGGAATGCTGCTTTTTTTGCAGCGTGTCACCTCCTCGGTGGCTCTGACCCTAGAGTTACTCTCCCCTAGGCACCAGAAAAGTCTCTTGGGTGCAGGCACCTGAGCACGAGTGAGGATAAGTCAGCGCACGCCATCCGCTCGGGAGGAACACCGTGCACACGCTTTCAAGAACCCCAGCGTAAGCAGGAGGCAACTTCACTATTAATTTTAATTTAATTTGAGGGCTAAGCAACCTCAGGTTACCTCGCGTTTGCCACTGAGAGACAGAACAGGCACTGAGAAGTGGGGTGTGGTGGTTGTTCTGTGAAACCCAGTTGCGTGCCCTAAACTTTGCCAGACTTTCAACCCAATCCCTCCTCTTTCTTTCAGGTCTCAGCAGTGTTTAATTTCCAGAGCAGTTTCGAGGGAGAAAGCTTTGGCTGTGTAAATGGAGGAAAAAGCTGGATGGGCATCGTAGCTTATTCCTGCCCTGAAAGGGATTTGTGGAGGGATGCAAGACACAACAAAGTGGAAATGGAGCCCCCAGAGCAGAAGGTAACAGGAAACAGTGGGATGAGGTGGGGTGCTCAGGGCTAAATATCCAGGAGAAGGAACCACCCTTGCAGGGATTTAAAAACAGGTTTGAGAAGGCAGGACCAGGTTGGCAAAGGTTTTGTCTGGGGGGCAAATGATGAGACCTGAGAGAGCAGACTTGGGAGAGGGGAGCTGAGGGAACATGCCAGCCCTTGGTGGCTCTTGGGGCAAGCGTGTGGCTAGCCCTGGTGTCCCTGAAAGCAGGAATGTGACCTGGAAGCCATCAGGTCTGGTGGCTTCTTCTGGGCCTGGTGTGTAACCAACAGCACTGGCTCTCAGCGGGACCATGACAGCTCCTGTTCTCTATCAAGGAACTTCTGACTTTCCTGCTCTTCCCCAATTCCTCAGGCTCCTCTCAACCTAAGGCGCTCATGGCACTTTCTCACTGTGCATTAAGCCTCTCCGTGCTGCTTTTGAACCTCAGCTGGTGAGGGTAAGGCTGAGACCTTTGGGAAGGAGGTGGAAGCTAAATGACCATTCTGGGGACTGCAGGAAGGTGCTCCAAGGATACCCCGTGGATTCCCAATCCATTGAAGTCTCTTCTCTCCTGCCTTCCTAAGACCAGATAGAGCAGAGAGATTTTCCCTGGCTGCTCTTTTTGCTCTGTAGTTGGCTGGCAGCAGGGCTAACACCCCAGCAACCGTGCACTGAGCTTAATTACAGCCTGCTGCTCCTTCCCTTCATCCCTCTTGCAGCCAGCCCCATCCCGGGCTGTCCCGGCCTGCCGAAGCAGCTCCGCGCATTGCAAGGCGCTGACATAATCCTATATAGGGAACAAACAACCCTCCCGCCTGGAAGAAGGGAGCAGGCTTGGCCAGCCAAACACGCTCGCCGCACGGCTCCGGAGAGGCCTGGCAGCCAGGGATGACTCAATGGGATGGAGCATTCCAGAGGCACATTACAGCATTATCTGCTTAAAGATAATCCGCGTGCAGTCATGCAGTTAGGCATCAATCCATCCCGGCTCGCTCCGTGCGTCTGGTAGCCTTGGGCTTCTTCCATAGGGAAGCAAACTGGTGTGTTCCGAGGCAAACCGAATCTCGGGCAGGCTACGATGTTTTCTAGATGGGCCTCAAGTCTGCTTTAGGGTGGGGGATGGATCTCAGCTTGGTGACATGGGCTTAAATCAATTTTTTTTTTTGGTGGAGCAACTAAGTAGGGTGAGGAGGAGGTGACAACAGACTAGAGGGTGGTGGTTGAGGGCTGTTGACTGCCCAAACTTCATGTGAGAAGATTTTACTGTTGCAATCGTGGATCTCATATGGCCCTCAAACAGCTTTAGCCCCTGTTTTTCCCCTGCAGCATCCAGTCTCTCCTGTCCCAGGGTAGTCAACACATGCAAAAGCTCCATGCGTCCCATTCAAATGGCCCTTTGCATGTGCAAATGGCAAGATTGGGGAACTCAAGTGAGCACTTGTGCGGATGTGCCCTTCTGGGCATTCATCCCTGCGCTGGCCCGTGTCAGGGCTTGAATTTTATCCTCTTTTCCAAAGCAGCATCTTGTGAGACCCTGTGTCAACCTGCTACCCCACGGGCCAGTTTCCACATATGTGACATGTTGGGCAGCACCATGTGCTCCACATGTTGCATCTTGAGAGATTAGCTCCATCCCCCCCAAAATTCCCTTGGGAAAAGAGGTCTTCAGGTGGGCTGGAAGTCTACAAAACTTGCATGGGTTTTAGGCAGCCCCTTTGCTCGGCTGGGGTTGCACTACTGCCTGGAGAAGCTGCAGTTCCCTGTCCGTGAATCACTGCTCGCTGGGAGCAGCACGTTGCCTTGTCACCATCACACTCACCCACGTTGGCTTTGGGTGTCACCAGCAGCCCAATGACAGGGTGGGTTTTGTCTGGTTGCTGCTGAAGTCACCCCGGCAGGGCTTGTGCCTCCCGGATGGGAGAAAGCGCAAGGGGAAGACACCACAAATGAGGGAAAAGAGGATGTTCTAGGGGCAGAGTAATTTGTGGAGGCTCCTCTCCTGCGGCTTTGTGTCCCATCCGTGTCTAACAGAGCAGGAGCTCTTGTCGAGGCCACTAATCATAAGCTGGTTGCCCCTTGTGGATTCTTTGCTGTCTAATAAGGTGCTAGCGCATGTGCTGTTGCCTTATTCCCTATATGTGTATTTTGGGGGGTGTCTTGCATCCTATCCAGGAGTTCTGAGGGATTTGGCATCCTTAGATTGTCTATCCTGTTGTCCAACTATGCGGAACTGTCCAGGCATTTTGAGTGTTAGGGGAGATGCACAGCTGACTCCTGTAGCATCTCTGTCCTTAAGAAACCTGCTCTTTAGGGCAGGGAGCGGATTGCACCTTCCCCTCTGTGGTTTTGGTCCAAGCTTAGGGTCTCTACATGTCAGCAGGGCAATATCTGTAGTATCGGTTTCTGTGAACACAAGTTTTGGGTTGCAAAATCAACATCCAAATCAAGTGTAGACAGACAGATACCCACCTGCCCCCATGGATTCGGGGATTCCTCTGCGGAATTCAAAAACAAATGATTCATTCCTGGGAGGACCCAAGTGTTGTGATCTTAGTGTAAGATCAAGAACTGATGCCCGTTCCGCCTCCAGCTCCCCCTGTGAGCTTGGATCTGGCGGTTAACGGCTGCGTCTCCGTTAATCCCTCGTCAAGTGGAGTTATCAGGCTCTCCCCTAACTTGCAGACATGCAGAGTAGCTTGTTTAATCAATGCCTGCAGAGAGCTTTGAGCTCCTTGGCTCAGCTCCCTGGAGAAGGACACCGTTGCTATTTATGCATCGCTTTGTACATCAGGAACAGGTTTGGGGATTGCTGCAGGGACGTCTGTCAACGGCAGCGTTGCTCCCTGCGTGGGTCTCTACTACAGATCAACGGGGAAGGCTCGGGAGGGAGATCTGGTGTAGGCAGCTGGGTGTAACTGTAAGGGGAAAGTCTCTAATTGGGGATTCATCTGTGTGATATGCAAATGACAGCGATAATAAGAGCAGCATTGTGCTATTGAATGAGCCCGCACATCCCTGAATGCTCTTATCGGAACATCTCCAGGCTCTTGGCAAAGGCAGTGATAAGCACTCGGCAGCTGATCCTCCTTCAGGTCTCAGCTGCCTGAAAACTTGCTCACAAGAAGTTTTCTGGATCATAGATTGATGTTTTTGTCAAAGCAGGGGATTTTGCATGAAACTCTGTGGGGTGGGGATGAAAGGAAGGGTTGGTTGTTTAAAAATCAGCAGCCCAGACCTATATGGTTGGTGGGTTTGGTAGTGAGGTCTGGCTTGTGAGAACAGTGGGAAGAACAAGAAATTCTTTGTTTTAGTGGCTGTCATTCCTTCTAATATTCCCCAGAGCTGCTCTTTTCTGGCCCCAGGCATCTCTGAGATACCCTGGGCTCTTTGGCATTTCTCATTCCATGTGTTTCTCCTCAACTTTATCTCTTTAAGTAGGAAGAGGCCAGAGCTACCTTCTCAAATGCAAAATGCACACCAAGAAATAACAATAAATTGTTCAAGAAGTAACAGTCTGTGTTAAATCTATCCCCTGCTGCTTCTGTCCATATAGCTGACCCAATACCCCACAAATGTGCTATACATTCCCCCTCGTATATCCAGCTCTGCTAGGACTTACTTGCTTCGGAAGTTATCCATGGTATCCAGCACCTTTGCGAGCTCCAGCTCTAGGTTTTCCCGCTCGTAGCTGAGGGCCTTCATCTCCTGATTCATTTTGCTCATGTACTGGTCGTAGATGGCCTTGATGTCTGACTCGGAGTGGGAATTGTCTTGATCCTTCAGGAAGTTCCATCTTGTCGTCAGGATCTTGTTCTGCTGCTCTAAGCTCTGGACCTGCAGGAGAGGTTTTGGAGATGTGACAGTGTCAGCGAGGACCGAAGCTGACCACCCCTCACAGTGTGGGAGATATTTGCCTGGAGACCTTCGGAGCAGCTAGAAGCTGCTCAGGTAACACTTCATCTTTTACGCCCTTGCCTAACTTTAATTATTTAATTGCTATCTCTCTGCCACTACATGGAACAAAACCAAATTCCTTCAGTCACATTCCAGCAGGTAATTTGTGAGTTTTCAGCCACCTCCAATGTTATCCACAAGCCTGAATTCTTATGGACATGATTCAACCCCGATACAACCCCAAGTGCATCTGCTTTGTAAGGAGAGACAGTTTCACCTGTCCCATGTGCATGTGAGTAGTGGGGGGATCTTCTGCTTGGCCTTCAGCTTTGTCTGTGCAACTCCAACATCTGCTGAACACCCTGTAGATACAAGTGGTAAGAGATGACATCCTTGCCAAAGAGGAGGTCATCTGAACAGAGCGGGAATGGGACACAGAGCAGCAAAGTGGTCAGACACTCATAATTAGTTATTAGCAAAAGGAGTTTGCTTGATAGGATCTCATGTCTTGCTGTTAGAGACATAGTCCTGGTTTTCTTCCCCATAACTTACGGTGTGTCCATTGACACCAAGTCAGTAACCCAGCCAGGTGACTGTCTGCTCTCTCCTGGCTTGGAGACAGTGTGACACTCTGTGCATCTGCATAAAGCTGAGGACTACAGTGTGATGCTGCAGAAGGTCCAAGTTTCCCAGGTCCAAACCTATCACTGGGGTCTTCTGCTTGCACTTTGGACTCTTGTACAGGCTCTGCCTTTAGCACAAGTCTTAAGGCCTTTTAACCTGATCTTCGTGACAGAGGAGCCACCCCAGTCTGCCCTCGCTTCCTGGAAAACCATTTCTGAATACAGCTGAAAATGACTAAAGCCTGGTCCTAAAGTTAGGCCTTGGAATGGAGGCTCCATCCCTTGTCCAGGTGGCAGACAGGGACTAGCCATATCTAGATCAAGTGGAAAGGGAATACCAGCAGGTCTGGAAGAGCCTGCTGGAGATACATCAGCAGCAAACCCTTAGGTTGATTGTGGTCAATTATCTGAGGAGTTAGCTGCTTGGACTTGAGGCTTTCTGAATTCCTGAATAAAAAGACAAGTTCTCTGTGACCAGGAAGTGTCGTTACTCTCTGGCCTGGGGCAGATGGCTAAAGTTGGCCGCTTGACCGAGGTATCACTCGGAATTGCAGCCTTCAAAGCTAAAGGCAGGAGCTTCCAGCGTTAAACTCAACACTAATGAGCTGAGATGCATCTTCTGTCCATCAGGCCCTGCAGTGTGCGCTTATCAACTGATCCCAGGGTTGGGTTTATCAGAAAACCTGTAGGGTCTGTTGCTTCCATGTCCCTTTGCACGGATCAGAGCAGCCTGTGGTTGGGCTCACTGCACAGCAGCGATTTATTCTGTTGATCCATGGCCTTGTCCCATCTCCCCTGTCCCCATCCTGACAGCCAAGGGACCAGGCCTGCAGCACATGCAACAAAACCTGCTCTTTTAGGGCTTTCCAAACCAGGGCTTCTCCAAACTCATGCTGCCAAGATCCATGCTTGGAAAAGCCCAGGCTCAGACACTGCTGTGCTCTTCCACCCAGGATCAGCCCTTGGCGCCACCACGGAGGTGCGGTTGGCACCCAACTATTCCGTCTGGGTAGATGCTGGGCTGCCCCTCACCCTTCTCCTTCCCAGTGTGAATTCAGCTTCTCTTAGAGCTAGAATTAAACCAAAGAAAACCCGAAGCCGTAGTAGCTTGGCACGGGCAGCCGGTATTGTGGATGCAGTGAAGCAATCCTCCCCGGAGATTACCATCTGTTTACAGAGCACCAGGGCTTTGCAGCGACCTGCCTCGGCTACATGAATTGTTTTGCTTTGAGAAAACCTCCTGCCTTCTCAGGGATCCGAGGAGATGAAAGCGACACTTTCTTGGCTAAGTTTGCAGAGTAAAAAGCGCAGAGGAGGGAGACGCGGGTGCACGGAGTCTTCCTTGTCCCCTGTCCAGTCATAGAGGTCACTGTCCCTGTCCCTGAGCAGCTTTGCTGCTCATGCTAGTTCCACCAGCCCCTACCCAAGGCCTAGTGCCCATCTCCCCTGGTCCAATGGGACATTGTCCCCTGGTGGCATCACTGTCACCCACCCAAGGGACCTGCTGGGTGAAGCACTGGCCACTGCTGACCACAAGTGTGGCCCATCCTCACCTGGTGCTGATAGTAGCCCTTGTTAAAGCAGATAGCAACTGAAGGAGCAACTAATTGGTTAATTGGCCTAATACTTACAACCTGGTAATAATTAGCTTAGGAAGGCCTTGCAGAGTCTCCCGAGGGCCCGCTTGCCCCATCGCCATCCTCATCCCCCCCCGACTGCACCACGGTCCTCAGCATCTCGTGCTCCTCTTACCTTCCCGATGAGGGACACGAACTGGTTGTTGAGCAGCTTGATGTCCTCCTTCTCCTGCTCTCTCGTGGCTTGGAAGTCAGGGTCGATATCCAGGCGCAGAGGGACCAGGAGCCTCCCATCGATGGAGAAGGAGGGAAAGGAAGAGCGTCGGTATCCGCCGGTTCCGGAGAGGGAGTCGTAGGCACCGCTCAGCATCCCCGTGGGGCTGCTGCAGCCCTGGCGCTCCGGGGACGTCCCGGCTGCTCTTCCTCGGCTCATCTTCCCAGCCACCTCCCAGGAGGAGAGGGAACCGCTGGTGAACGCTCTGCACGGGTTAGTCATGCTCAGCCCGGAGCTCTCGCAGCGCCACGGGAGGGCAAAGGAGAGAATGGAAAAAAAGAGATGAAGTTTTCTTGCTGCTGCCCGAAAGGGAAGGAGAGCAGTAGCGCGGCGGGGAGTTTGGTCGACTTAATTCCCGTCTCCTCGGCTCGTGGGTTGGCTAATGAATTGCAAGCACCTGTTCTCCTATGTTCATTAAACGAAGGAGGGTGGAACCGTTGATGTAATCCAGATCAACCTGTTGGCTTTTTATTTTTTTTTTCTTTCCTCCTCTCTCTGTACCCTCCTTTCTGCAGGAGCTTGTTTGTGCGGTGAGGGCACAGGCACTCGCAGCAAAAACAAATCACTCCCAGGTAATTCGCCGGGCCCCGAGCAGCTGCTTTCCGTAGCCTTAAATGGAGAAGAAAACAGCCCACGGAGCCGGCACCCGGCATGCTCGAGGAGGAAGGTCTGAGCACGGTTACGGCAGGAGCACTTGGCTCATGGAGCTTGGATTCAATCCCTAGCCCTGCCTCGGGGTTTCAGATAAAGTCTGCAGGAAGGAGCTGTGCTTTTCATTTCATTTTTTTCCTTTTTTTTTTTTTTTTTTCATGGCAAAACCTTTGACTGAGAAAAATCATCAAGCCTGAATTTGCCATGAGCAGGAGTTTGGGGAAAAAAAAATCACCATTATAATTGGAGGATCTCGTGGTCTTCCTCTAGCCACGAAGGGCCCTCGTGTGAAGCCCTGTTGCACTGGGTGTCTTAGGGCCTATAGATCTGCTGGTCCAGTTTGAGGAAGACCTCGTGGTGGCTGATCCCAGAGGCTATTTGGTCACTTAGGTTGTGGGTTGGTGGTAACAGAGATCTTCAAAACCTCTCGACATCAGATTAGATCTCTGTAGTGTCCGTGCCTGTTGGGACCTCTCATTCTCAAAAGCCCTTTAAAATCTAATGCTGGAGACACCAAAACCCACTGGCTTTTAATGAATTCTAGGCTGCTAAGGTGGCACGCCCTTAAACACCTATTTGGACCTAGCCATAAATCAATGTTGGGCACAGCTTCTTTTAAGCCTTTCCCAGCTTTCACCCAGTTTCTCCTGAAGGATTTGGGACAGAAAAACACTGATTTCTGCCTCCTTTTGTCTGTTTACATTGCGAAAAGGGGTGGTCTTCTCGGGTCAAAATCTGGAATTTATTTTGCAGGAAACCTGCTCTTCTGTGGGCTGGTTCAGCCCCTCGTTGCAGAGCAAATGGGGTGTTTTCCTACCAGGAGATGTCAAGTAGGACGTCCCAGACCTGCTTCAACGTGAAGCCCTGCTGAGGGTGCAGTGATTTCTATCCCAAGGCCTTCAGAAGGATGCAGAGCTGTCCCATCAAGCAGAGCTGCCCTTTCCTTGAAACGCAGCTAAATATTTTGCAAAGAGCAGCTTATTTTTTTTGTAACATCTGAACATCAAGTCCTGCACTCATCAGGACTCCTCGGTTTAATCCGGACAGTTTATCTTTAGGATTAAAGCAAAACGTAGGGCTGGGAGATGACAAAGCCTGTGGCTCTGGTGAGGTGAGATTATCTATCTCATCGTGGGCTGCTTGTTTGTGGCTTTGTGGTTGCAGGCACATCAATGTTCCCGATAGCATCGGGTCACAGGGTCACCTGGCAGGTTTTGTGCTTCGTCTGGTACCGAGGGCACTCGTGATGGCTCCCGAGCAAAGATCCCTCCGAGGGAAGGAGATAGAGGTGAAATTAGGCTGGTTCAGTTTAATAGCAGCTTGATTGGGAGGCTGGGAGCCGTGTTCTTCACGGAGCCGGGCTGGATCCCGGCGTGATTATGTCTTGCGAGATCCGCATCGCTGCAGAGGAAGCTCCGCATCTGCAACCGCATCTGTCTGAGCATCCATCCCTATTCCTCTTTCCTCTGGCAAAGCGTGGATACTCTTAAGGAAACCATTTGCAAGTGGTTGTGTCTGCTGGCAGGGGAGGATGCGTGGGAAGAGCTTGCAGAGAGGATGAAGCTGCTTTCCCACCGCTCCTGTCCAGGTAGGAAAGTTCACGGTGCTGCCTCCGTGGGGCTCACATTTTGGTCCAGCCATGACATTGCAGCTCCCAATGGGACCAAACATCTCCAAGAGGAGCTCTTTGCTCCTGTAGCTACACCTAGCAAAGTGGGAGATGTAATTCCCTGCCGTTTTTCCTAAGATGGAGAGGGAGAGCCGCTCCAGGGGTGGCCAGAGCCTGGCTGTGGGTTTTGCTGCCATCCCTGCCCTGTGGGAGAGGCAGTGCTGAGTCAGGCTGTTTCTTCCCTTCCTGCCGCTGCTCTCTGTGCTCCTCCTCGGCCAGGTATTTGGCTCAATTTGGAACGGGCCGGGATCCAAAATCCGTCCCTGGGATTTGGCGACGGCCTTTTTGGCCGCCCCGCCGAGCAAGGCGGGTGCAAGGGGAAAAGGGGGAGAAGATGAAGGTGGGAACGAGATGGGGAAGGGTTTGGGGGAACGCGATGGAGGGATTCATAGAATCATAGAATCATAGAATCATAGAATGCCTAAGGTTGGAAGGGACCTCTAGAGGTCATCTAGTCCAAC
>JAWLRI010000371.1:82039-104389 GCA_034781795.1 Crypturellus tataupa | reverse complement strand
AGTTTTTCCTTAAGTTCCTGTGGAACTTTTGATGTTTAAGTTTTTGGCCATTTCCTCTTGTTCTGTCACTGGCCACCTCTATCGCCCACTGCATCCCTGTGCCTGTGCAGCCAGGTCTGCCTTGTCCCCTGACCTCCTTGGATGATGGAGACACTGTCCAAAGTCCAGGGACTTTTATCCTGGCCATCTGCAAGACCCTTCTTGGTCTTGCTGCCTCAATACGCTCTCCCCGAGGAGAATAATTTATTTATCAAAGTTTCCTAAGTAATTGCTGTTTATTAAACATGGGTGATGCACGAAGCATAAACAACGAATCAGCATTTGCCCCCAAGGAATCAGAATGATGAAGCTTGGGCAAGACGGAGCCGGGGCCGAGCGCCGCGGCGCTAATGAGCGGCTCGGCGGGACTCGTTTGAGCCTCGCCAGGCACGCGAGGAGCGTCTGGAGTGACGCATCGCGGGGGAACGGCCGAGGCTGCGGCCGGGCAGCTCCGGGTTCCTGTCCCCAGGGAGCCGGGCTGAGGTCACGAGCTTCATTTGGGGCTAAAGAAGCCAAGAGGGACCTCGCTGGTTGCGTTAATTCAGCCTGTCACCCTCGTGCTGTGACATGAGGATGTTTCCAAGCTCTGTGGTGCTGGAGACGGGTTGGTTTTTTGGAACTGTGATGAGGGGCTTCGTTTTGGAGAGCCTTGGTCCATGCGGTGGCTCTTCACCTCCTCCTGGTTCTGCCTGCAGCAGGAATTGTTTATTCCCCCCCCAAAACAGGCGTCACTCGCAAGGAATGTGCTGAAGGGCTTGGAAGACAGGCCGGGACCTGCCCACTTCTGCTTCGCACTCGGGAGCTTTCCAGCCTATCCGTGAGCTCACGTTGCTTCCAGGAAACCTCAGGTATTGAACAAAATAATTACGTGGTGCTAGCATGGCCCGTTCCTGTGCGGGCGCCACAGCCTCGCGGGGCTGGATTCCTCCTGGCAGCCACATCCTGTCGCCTCCCCACCTAAAGGGACTTGCGTTTGTTTTAGAAGCCACTTTTGGGTGCTTGAAGGCGGTTCCATAGCCCACGAACTGCTCTGCTGATTGTCCATCCCTCTTGTCCCCATGGCAGCCTCTCCCCCAGCCGGGTGTTTGCCCCCTTTTCCCCTTGGTGTCCTGCTAGAGGAACCTTTTTGGGACCTCTTTGCAGCTCTTTGGAGCAAAAATGGGATTGTGAAGGCTTCAAATCCCCTTTCCAATGATCCCTCAGGCTCCCATGGATAAACGGCTTCTCCTTCTTTGGTGCCCGCGCGTGCCGAAGCCGACGCGGGCTGCACGGATTTGCTGCCGCGGATTTCTCAACCCGCGCTCGAGCCTGTGACTTCATCCCTTGCAGCACCCGCACCCGCCGCCCCGATCGCAATCTGGCCCCGCGCTCTTGTGTCACTTTTAATTGGGCTTTTTGTTTCCGTGCTGCGTCATTCGCCCCGGGTTGGCGGTGCCAAAAACGCTGCGTTGCTTCCGCGGGCACTGCCAGCCTTGGCTCCCGGGGAGGCCTGTGGATATTTGGGAGGCCTCGTGCTTGTTCCACAAGGGGCGAATTCTCTTTTGGGGAGAAAAAAGACCCAAAGCATCAAGGTTTGGGGCAGTTTTTTGTGTTGCTTCCGCACCAATGTGCCTTATAAAAGATGCAGCCCAGCCCCTTGGAGGTGCCAGGCTTGGCATACTTGCTTACTGGGTCACTGCATGGGGACAGTTTGGGACGCCGTGGGTTTTGGGGCAGGTTGGCACCGTGCACGGGTGCCTGGAGGCAGAGGGAGGACTTGTGCACGGGCTGCTCTTGCTCCGGCCTTTACGAGGACGGTTACACGGCCAGGCCCCGCGCGCCCGCACGTGTGCCGGGGCCAGCCCTACACCCAGGAGCGAGCCCGTAATCCCTGCTTAATCTGCCACCCGGGTTGATTCATCCGCATTTCAAGTCCCGAGGTCAAATCCGGCGCTCCTGATTCATGCCGGCTGCATGCGTTGTAAATTGGCAAACTGGAGCCTGGGTCCTGCCTCCAAGGGCCTCCACTCCCAGCGGGTTTGGGAGCATCTCCGGCATCATGGAGCACCGCGCTGAGCCCTGCAAAACTCATGACGTTTCTCCTCCTCTTTTTTCCTCCCTGCAGCCCAAACTCTTCCACGTTGTCCTTGTTCAAGAAGGAAACCTGCCGCAGGGATCACCGATGACCCGGGGTGGCCGGAGACGTGCGATGACTCTATCATGTCACAGGCAACCTGGGTAGGAGCGAGTTCATTATACTAATTATCATTGTCATTGCCGAATGTATTGATTACGGCAGGACCTGCCCCAGACCAACCACTCCCTTGCATGAGCGCCCCAGGTTGGCTCCCACCAGGTCCAAGGCTGCAATCCTGCCCTTTGCTCGTACAGTAAAACCTGACGCCAAGAGCTGGGCTGGGAACGGAGCAGAGGGAATGGGGAATTGCATCTTGCTTCCAGCCTTTGGAATATTTGGGTTAAAAGCTGGATGCTGGAGCAGTGTGTTTGAGCAGGCTATTTGAGCAACATGTTGGTGTGTGTCCCCAATAGGATCAGAGACTTGTCTGGAATGACAGCAGGAGCCTGGAAATACAGAAAGCCAAATCCAGGGAGCTGTTTTCTGCTCATTCCTCTGTTTCCATGTTTGCAAAAAATCACTTGTCTCTGGGAGCTGAGTAGGTCTCTCTATAAACAGAGATTATCATCTGAGTTTGGTTATCAGAGCCATAAGGAAACGGTTGTAATAAATTAATCATCTGATTTCTGCCTCCTCCTCCTCCCTGGCTGTAACGTGCTGATGAGGAGCTCGGAGCTCTTCCCAGTTTATCCTGCTTGTCTTTGACTAATTGCTGCTTCTCGGTCTTTCCTGGGTTGTTTGGATGTTCGGAGGCTGAGCTGGTTAGAGAAGACCCCTGGGACCACCGGGGCTTTAACATGTCCCCGTCGGATGTGTTACATTCCTGCAGTTCCACATGGGGAATGGGCTTTCTGCGGATCAATCCGTGCTTGTCTGAGGGTTGCTGTCTCTGGAAACCAATATCCCTGGCTGCTCCAAAGCCCCCTCCGCTGGAGATGGGCAGTTTATGCTGAATCTCATGGAGATTTTTCAGACAAAAGGCTTAAAATTCAGACAAATTTTCAGTCACCCGCTGGGCGACATATAGCTTTGTGCTTAGGGAGTGGAGCTGGTTGATATGGAATTTACTCCTGCCTCTCCCATTTACTTCCTGTCGTCGCGACAGTTTTTATCTCTCCAAGGCCAGGAAAAGCACTGTATGCAGCTCGGCCTCTTTCTGCGTTGCTGCTTTTCTTCCTTGGGAGCATTTATGAAGCAACAAATCGTCTTGGAGAGTTTGGATTTTGCGAAAGCTCTTGGGATTTGCAATCAGGGCCAGAGGTTGCGGAGCAGCTTCATTCCCATGTAGGCGCTGGGATTAAAATAGTTTTCTATTGTGGGATCTTATTGAGAAACCCAAAACACGAAGCAGCCACCCCAAGTTACCCCTGTTTGCACAGCCCCTGGCTGAATGCAGTTGCAAACGGGCAGTTTTGCCTGGTTGCCGTGTTGGCTGCTTGATATTGGGGGGAAGGAAGACCCGAAATTCCAACCTGAGCTGCTGGAAACGGGTTGGCTGGTGTCAAGCAGCCTGTGCCGGTGCTTTGCAAAATAGGAAATTTTCCTAAGAACATTTCTGACTGATAACTGTATAAGATAAGGCCCCTCCTCATCCCATGCACTTCCCAGGAATTGCAGTGACATTGCTGTTTAACCTGGGCACAAATTAGAATTAATCCCTGCAGAATCCCAGGTATTAGTGCACTCGCTTTAGCTCCTAAAACAAGTGGCAGTGAAGCACTCCCACGGTTTCCCTCTGCTCTGCATGAGGTGCATTAGTTTGCAATGCAAGTAATTAAAACAGGAATGTGGGAATATCTTCTCGCTATGGCTCTAATCTCATGGCCGTGGGCTGGAGCGACCGAGTCACGGCCAGAGGTGCTGGTCAAGGCGCAGCCTCCAAATTCGGTTGCTTCTTTCTTGTTTTTTTTTCTTTCTCATCCTGAGACATGCAGTTTCCCTGAAAACTAAACCCTGTGTCAACAGGTCTGTAGGCTTCATCCCAAGTCCCCACATTGGAGTATTTTAATTTGTTTGTTTATTTTTTTTCCCCAAAGACTTTAGCTGCAGGAGCGAGACTCTGCTTTCATGTAAAAAAAAAATTATCCGTCTAATTATGATTATACATAATTATAACTCTATTTATAGTTATTCCGGCACAATTTCTTGCAATTGTAACATCTTGTAATTTAGAGCAGAGGGCGAAAAAAAAGGGGGGTTTTCGGTAAGCGCGAAGGAGGCTGCAAGAGGGGAAAGTCCGGCGCGTCGGTGGCGGGAGGACGACGGAGCCGCTCGCGCCGAGCGGGATCCCCGCCAGCCCGTCTGCCTGGGCTGGGTCTGCTTGTTTGCCCTGTAGCTTATGGCAACGTGCAAAGGTTCCCGCGCGGCGTAAATCCGCCCCGGGCGTAAATCCGCGAGCCGAACCCGCGGCTCCGGCGCGGCTGGAGATGCCGCCGGGGCTGCGGCTCCTCTGCTCCCTTGCAGAGGTGCAGCGGGGCCAGCGGGACCTCCGGGCTGGCTCGGGGGCTGCAAATAGTTTTCTGACACCCGTAGCAACCTCTGGTTTTGCCCCTGCGAGGCTGTTGGGAGCCTCTAGCCACCTCTGTGGCCTCTCTGCACCAAAAAAGCCGCCTCGTGATGAGCTGAGTGGATTTCCAAGCGTTCAGTTTGTTCAACCTGTTGATTCAACATGTTCAACCGCAGTGACGATGAGTTTAGAGGAATCGCAGCGGGTCCAGGAGAGCTTTGCAAGCTCTTGTTGGACTTAAGGTCCGTTATAGCAGGGAGGATGACCAACCCTAGGAAAAAAGGCTGCAAAAAGGATGGATTTTCCTCACTTTCCAGCCTCCTTGGAGTTGCTGGCAGTTGCCTTTCTAGAAAAATTGCTTTGTTGTAAATAGGATTATAGGGCCGGAGGGATGTGCCACTGCATTGGGTTTTATAGCCCGAGCAGCACAGGAAGTCGGGCTGAGCAGGTCACTAATCCTGTGCGTTAAATAACGGCTCTGCCTTGACGCAGCTCGCGTTTGGGCCTTCCTAGAGGACGTTGGTGACGTATGGTGTGGCACTGGGGACAGCAAGAGAGCCCATTCACTCTCCATTGAGGCATAGAAAGATCCGTCTTCCTGTGTCCATGGGAATTATTGATAAATTGGATTAGTTGGAAATTTATTATCATGCTTAGATCAGCCAGAGCCTAAAAGGGAGGGAGCTGCCGTCACGGCACAGGAAAAACCTCAAAAATGGCAGTTTTGTGTCTGCTGCTGTTGAAATGTCACCGTGCCTGGGTGTTATTCCCAGCTGGATGGTGTCACCCTCGGAAGGTCCCATGGGCTACCCCGCTTATGAGACCACCTGCTGCTTGTGGTCAAGACCCTGATTTTAGTGACTCACTGCCGAAGCTCTTGGGATCGTTAATCTCAAACCAGGACTGCGCTGTGCAAACGCAAACCCTTCTGGGCGCTCCCTGCCCGAGCAAGCTTTCAATCCAAACACTGCAAACTAAACACGGCGAGAGAGATAGCCCAGGGGACAGGGACGGGAGGGTGAGGAAACACCGCGATGTTATCAATGGGTGTAATAACACGTTCTTAACGTATAACCTTGCTTACCTGCAGTTTTCTTCGTCTTCCGCGGGAATGTGGCCGCATTTGACGACTTTAGCCCTTCCTGGGCTGGAATTCCTGCGCATCCTGGAAAACTTATGGAGAGGGATCCCCTTGGAGGCTCTTCCACGGTCTCCGTGGGGTGTTTGTGGGTGTGCCTGTCGTGACACCGAGCACAGTATTCGCAGTGGCAAAGCGCTCGCTTCCCCGGGGTGTGGAACCGGTTCACGCTATCGTGCCTTTTAGCAGACCCGAAGCCCTAGGGGACGTTCGCGTGGGTTCGGAGGCTGCTGTTTGTCCATCTGCTTGGGAAACTACGCGACGTTACCATGGCAGCTCAGCAAAACAAGGAAACTCTACCTGGGACCTCTTGGAATTGCCTGACTTAACCTGATTTGAAACTGGGTTTAGACTTTGTCAGTGTAGAGGCTCTAACTTGCAGCACTGCACTGGCTGCACAGGGTGAATTAGTTTTTTCCAGGCTCTGCATTGACTAAGTTGCTACCGATAGTGACAAAAACACTCAAACTTTGAATGGAAGATGGACCCCACCTCCCCTAGGACTGGCAGCAATTCAGACGATAAAACGGCTTTTTGTGGATCTAACTCCTGATAGTGCAAATCAGGGTGAGGTTCAGTTCTGCTGAACTGCTGTTCCCTACGAGGCTGCTGAGAACAGCCCCGGCTTTATGGTGCTTTATCTGACAGCAGGACTGTATTTTCCTTGGACAGTTTGCCTGGTATTCCAGGCCAGACTTTGAAATCTCGTTGCAGAATTTATGACCTGATAGTAAAGGGAACCATCCCTGTGCAGCTATTCAGAAATGCAGAAAGCTCTCGAAACTCTTTTCTCTGCCGCTTCTGGATAAGTGCCCAGAAATTTAGGCTGCAAACTGACCTGTTCCCTTTCCAGTTCAGACTGGCGCCCTTGTCGCTGGGTGCAACCCACCCAAAACACCCTTGTTTTAGTGTTAGCAGGAAAGGGAAAGCAAAAAATAAAGCAATTCTGGGCTGCCAGTGTAGTGTGTGTCTGAGGATGCAGCTGGGTTTGATTTAGGGGTCGAACCAGGAGCTGTGGCCTCTTATCTCCTTTCTGCTATTGCAAGGGGGGAGCTCAGCAGGGAAGAAGTAAAAATCCGTGCACATTCCCTCCTCTTGCTCCATAGCATCCTTGCGCAGCGGGGAACGGAGAGGCCAGGAGAAAATAGGGATCAGACCTGTCCCATTTTAACGCTTTGCCGAGGGATCCCGGAGCAGGTGGGAGCTTGAAGCGGCTGGGAGGCGCAGGACAAAGCCAGCTCCGAGCGCAGGGACACGCCAGGTGTCCCCTTTCCGCGCCCTTCCCAGGTTGCCGGAGGGGGGGAGGCTCCAAGACCCGCCCAGCCGAAGCTGTAAAACCTCTCCTTCTTCTGCCCTGCAGGCAAGCCCAGCGCTCCTAACGGATAAAAGGAGAAGCCGGACGGAGAACTCGCTCCTGCCTCCGGGTCTCCGGCACAGCTTTTGCTTGAGCTTTTGAGGGAGAACGTCCTTGGAGGAACCATGTCCCGCTCCGTGAGCTTCAGCTCTCGCTCGGCGGCCGTGCCAGGGATCAGCCAAGTGCGGGTCAGCACCGTCTCCTCGACCCGCAGCGGAGCCGGGAGCGGCTTCGGCAGGACCGGAGCCTTCGGCAGCTCCAGCCTCTACAACCTGGGCTCCGCCAACAAGCGGATCTCCCTGGGCGGAGGTGGCAGCTCCTACAGCGTTCGCTCGGGATACGGCTACAGCGCCTTTCCCCCGAGCTATGGGGGCATCCAGGAGGTCTCCATCAACCCCAACCTCCTGACGCCCCTCAACCTGGAGATCGACCCCAACATCCAGCGGGTGCGGAAGGAGGAGAAGGAGCAGATCAAGACCCTCAACAACAAGTTTGCCTCCTTCATCGACAAGGTGAGCGGGCGGAAAAGCTGCTGGCTCTGGGGATGCTGCTTACGGCAGGCCTGACTCAAAGCTCAGCAGTGGGGAGGTTCACGGTGACACAAACGGGCTCAGGATCAGGTCCACAAGGGCTTGATGTGTTTTACTCATTCCAGTCTGAGAGCTCTTATTAAAGCCCTGCTTGTGTTGCCTTCCAAAAGGGATATTGCCCCTTATAGGCCACCTTTGCTCCCCTGTTGTTCAGTATTTTTTGCTCATAAAATGGGTGCAGGCTTTAAATCTGAACCCCAGGACAACTCCAGCAAATGTGGAGGGGATTCCAGAGAGGAATTGACCCAGTAGAACAGACCTTGATACAAATCAGTGTTGTTTGTTGCCCCAGACCTGTATCTCTGTGGCCTTGCTCTTTGCAACCCATTCATCTTATGTCCTGTGCTGCAAACTTGAGCTCAGGCATCCTTGAAATGCCAGGAATCCGGACCTGGAGTTTGTGTAATTGGCTGGCTTTGAAGTCCTTGCATGGCTTTGCTCAAGTGTTGGGCAAGCAGATTTTGCTTATCTTTAATTAAATACAAAGCCTCACCTGTCAGAAGCTGAGCCCCAGAGCAGCACACAATGGACCACCAGGGTCTTTATCACCCTTGCAGTATCTAGGAGCTGCTTCTGAGCAAACTGAATTCCTCAGATACCTTCCCCAGCGCCCGAGCTCCTAAGTCACGTCCTTTTGGGGGAACGTGCCAGCTCCCCTTCCTTGCGCTTTCACCAATGACCCCTTGCTTGGTTTTCAGGTCCGCTTCTTGGAGCAGCAAAACAAAATGCTGGAGACCAAATGGAGCCTCCTCCAGGACCAGAAGACCGCGCGGAGTAACATTGCTCCCATGTTTGAGGCGTACATCAACAACCTGCGGCGTCAGCTCGACGGGCTGCTGAATGACAAAGGGCGTCTGGAGGGTGAACTGAAGAACATGCAGGATCTTGTTGAGGATTTCAAGAGCAAGTAATGTATCAGCTTCTCATCTAACGGTACTGCGAGCTGACACGTGGCAAAGATGCCCCCAGCTTTCCTCCTAGGGAGGGAGACCTTTGCCGGTTAGGTGTATATTCCAAGGAAGCTCCTTGGGTTCTTCTAGGCATTGCAAGATGAATTGAATCACCATGGGGTTCACATTTCACCACTGGGCTGCCTGTTCCACTCTAAGTCGCCCATCCGACATTTAGATGGTCCCTCAGGAGCAGTGAATCTTACCCCAGATGTGGGACATGGTTGTAACCAGCCTTGGTAGAGGAGGAATCCACAGGTAGTGCAGGAGTTGTTCGTTATTCCTGGTTTTCAGTGGCTCCATCCTCCTAACTTTGCACTGAAGCCTCCTCGTGGACAGCCCTGTGTTTTGGGGTGCCCATTCAGGTCTGTAGGGACAATTGTAGGGACAACAACTGTAGGGAGCTCTGCAGGTTGGGGCTTGTTCAATGATCAGGTAACGGAGCAGGTGACCTGCAATACGTAAGGGGATTTTCTGTCCAAATCCTGGCTTTTCTATCTAAATTGTCGTTTGGGAGGTGTCCCAGGAAGAAAGTAGCCTTTGTCCCTGCCTATGCCCAACCCACCTGTACAGAGGAATGCCTAAAGAAAAAAGAGCTGGCAGACTGGATCGGACAGGAACTGAAAACAAACAGATCTGATAATCCCCAGGGCGTGTAGAGGGAAAGTCAATACTCAGTAATTCCCAAGTAGGTGCTTGGGAATGATGTTTCCCCCAGTCCTGCTCCGTTCTGGACTGTGTGCTCATCCACAGCCGCTGTAAATCCACCTTGCTTCCCTCTAAAACCACAGCAAGGAGCTGCTTTGCACCCAGGGAAGTCATGGCCCTGTGTCAGGTGAACGCAAAGAAAGGTGCCCTGGTACAGATTTATTTCTCTAGCTTTGGGCTGTCCTAGGAAGTTAAACCCCTTATTTAGTGAGGGGAGGGAAGGTGGGTGGGATTTAGGAGCCTGAGGTCCTAGTGAAGCAGGAGGGAGCAAGGGTTCAGGAAGAGAAGTTTGAAACCTGCTTCTCCTCGCTGAGGATGAAGAAAATCTGGTCTCTTGAGTTGAATGTCAAAATCCTCCTAGTGCTTCCTGGATCTGTTGCTCCTCTTGCGTATCCTCATTCTACAGAATAACTCACTATTGGCTTCTAGAGCAAGGGGGAGATTTGCTCTGTATTTGCACAAGACTCCCAGGGCTCATTCAGTCCCTGATTCCCTACCTAGATTGACTAAGGGTGTGGTTCAAAGTAAGCAAAGGGTGGGAATGCTCCGGGTCCGCTCCGACCACGTGGCCTGGCTCCAGGAACGCCAAAGTGCGATAGCGCCCTCGGCTTCCTGGGGCACCTGCCCCGTTAATGGGGAATATCGAACAATTTGCCAGTTTGTTGGCCGGCTCCATGGAGGCTCCCCCAGGAAATGAGGTTGACAAACCATTCCAGTCCGTTCCAGAATGAGTTTGACAAACCACCAAACCATTCCAGAATGATTCCAGCTTTTCAGCAGCCTCCAGTTATCCATGCTGGGTGAATAGACTCTTACTGCCATCTGCGCCGTGCTGCAGATTGCAATGCAGCCGTGTAGATTGCAATGCAGCCGTGCAGTTTCCAGGGCACATATTACCCTGCAATAGCCATAAATGCAGTTGCATTGACCCCCAAAGGGACAAGATCCATTTACGACTGCGTAGCAAACTGCCAGGGCAACGCAGAGGGAGAGTTTACATGAAACAGTTGAAATTGAAGTAGCTACACAGAAAGCAAGAAATTACCGAGCTAGTCATGCAGGGACTGTATAAACAGAGCTGTGTTGTAGCTGTGACAACAGCAATTCCCAAACAGCCGGAGAAGAAAGTGTTTCCTTTCTAATGACCCCTGCTTGACTTGGTGAGTGAGAGCTACGAGGCAGCTTGGCTAGCTGGAACGTTGTGTTTCGAGTGCTGTGGTTTGTATTCTCTTCCCTGTCACGCTGTTTTTGGTTGTTTGTCAGGCAGGGTTTGGCTAGCGGATTCTGGCTGTTCGTTTTGGCAGGTTGGCAGCACTCGGTGCTGAAAATCAGACTCTCAGACCAGGCTTGCAGGTGGTCTGGATGAGCGAGACTCCACTGAGCTCAGAGGGACGTGGTTTGTACCTACTTCGGTTCATAGCACCTAAAGGTGAACGTGCCAAGAGTGGCTGTAGCCTAAATGAGAAGCTGATGGGGCTTTGAAGTGAAACTGCTGGGTGCAGAATGAGAGTAATTACACTTAGCTCTTACCAACATGTGACCACCGCCTGCAAAATGTTCTCAAATGCCTGGAATATGGGCGTGCAGAGTGACAATAACATTCATGATTGCTTTGATCATCACAGAGGAGCCTGTTAAATGTGTTTGCATCTCTCCTGGGTTTGTATTTGCTCTCTTTAGGGGGGTGACCAGTAAAAAAGAGGAGAGCTTCAGGACGTGACTTCAATTCTGCAGGTCATCACAAGGCTCTCTTTTTCTTCTTGGCAGATATGAAGATGAGATCAACAAGCGCACAGGAGCAGAGAACGAGTTCGTCGTGCTCAAGAAGGTGAGTGTTTGCCTGCGGTTGCCATCCCCTTGCAGCTGCCCCCTCTTGTTATCCAAATTTGTGTTGGATTTGCAAGCCCAGCTTGGTGTGTTGAGCTTCCAGACCATGCAGGATCCTACCCAGCAGCAGTTTCCTGCTCTAGCAGATGTTTTTAAGTCCCGGTGGGGCATTGGGCAAAGGGACACGGAGAATAGATGATGTAGGACACTTGATGGGCTCATTGATTTTTAGTCATCTAATACAATGTGGGTTTATTCATCTAAGCTACTGCAATTGTCATGGATTATCACTTTTCTTTAGGATGTGGATGCTGCCTACATGAACAAAGTGGAGCTGGAGGCCAAGGTGGATGCACTGACAGATGAGATTAACTTCCTGAGGAGCCTCTATGAGGCGGTAAGGTCCTTTCTGCAACCATGTGAGGTTGAAGTGGAGCAGCAGATTTCCTTCTAACTAATCACTGCTTTAATGAATTCTTCTTCTCTGCTTCCCCCTCCTTTTCTTCTCAAGGTCTCTCTTAATTGGCTTCCAAAAGATCCTTAAAACCAGTGGTTAATATTATTGTTTTCAATGCCACTTGCAGGAAATTCGTGAGCTGCAGGCCCAGATCTCGGACACCTCTGTGGTCCTGTCCATGGACAACAGCCGCAACCTGGACCTGGACAGCATCATTGCGGAGGTTAAAGCGCAATACGAGGAGATTGCCAACAGGAGCCGGGCGGAGGCCGAGTCCTGGTACCAGAGCAAGGTAAATTACTGGAGAGAGAGGGCAGGAACAGCTTCTGTTGCTACGTGTGTCGTGTGTGTGATGAGTGTGGGAGCCTGGCTCTGCTCTCCGGTGACTCTGTTGCCTGTTGCAGTACGAGGCGCTGCAGGTCACCGCTGGGAAGCACGGGGACGACCTGCGCAACACGAAGAACGAGATCTCGGAGATCAACCGCATGATCCAGCGGCTGCAGGGGGAGATTGACAACGCCAAAGCCCAGGTGAGGGGCTGCCCTTGCTCTCCTGTGCAGAACAGCGAGTTTGAATGGTTTATCAGAAGGCAGGGCTTAACACATGTCTTGTTAGAAGCGGTTTGGGGAGAGCTGCAATAGGGAAAACTGTCTTGGAAAAGGTTGGTGCTAAGAGGGAGCTAAGTTGTAGGAGAGAATGAGCCCACAAGGGCCTGGGAGGGCAGGAGAAGGCTGCCGTGGAGCCATTCCCAAAGGGCATCCTACCCTGCACCCACATTCCTTGGGCCCTCTCCCTTTTTGCATCTCTGTCCACTCCCTTTCTGCAGAAGGAAGCCCCGTGCCTGGGCATGTAGCAGGATTTTTACCTTTATGGGAGTTCTGTTTGCTTTCTCCAGGAGAGATTATTGCTTTATCAAAGGGATGGTGAAAGTCAGAGCGGAGAGTGGTACCGACTCTGTTCAAGGGTTGGATCCTGGCTATGACTAAGGAGCCTGCATGAAGCTGGAGATAAACCGTTGTGATTCATCCCGTTCCGTTTACTTGGTTTCAGGGCAGGGAGGCTTCAACACACATTTACGAGCAAAGAGTAGACCCAGTGCAGCTCCCTTGAATAATGAATGAGAGCACAAAGCACATATGTTCATTGTGATCCCTTCTTGCCCCAAACTATCTCTATTTGGGCGTGCAGGAGGCACCACTGAGGGTGCCTTAGCCTATTACCTTGATGTGGCCCCACAGGGGTGTTTTGGGGGTGTTGGTTAAGTGCAGGTCTGCTCGAGTCCATGCTTGTCTTGGCAGGAGAGAACCCAAGCCTGCGTTAACTCTGTGTGCTGGGGAGTCTTAGGCAGGGGGGAGAAAGAGCGGCAGAAGGTGGGAAGAAGATGCCTTGGGATGACATGAGCCTTCCTTTGCAAACTGCAATCCCTCTGGCATGGTGAACAGCAGTGATGTGGGCATGAACTTCTGGTGGTCTAAGTTAGGACGCTGACTGCAGTGCTCTGCAGAGCCCTGGAGATGTTCTGCACATGCTGCAAGTCTGTAGGCAGGAGAAACCTCCACTGCAGAGACGAGATTCCCACTGACATCTCCCGCTCTGTCCCACAGCGTGCCAAGCTGGAAGCTGCCATTGCCGAGGCCGAGGAGCGCGGCGAGATGGCAGTGAAGGACGCCAAGGTGAAGCTGGAGGAGCTCGAGGCTGCTCTGCAGAAGGCCAAAGCCGACATGGCCCGGCAGCTGCGCGAGTACCAGGAGCTCATGAACGTCAAGCTGGCCCTGGACATCGAGATCGCAACCTACAGGAAGCTGCTGGAGGGCGAGGAGAGCAGGTGGGTGCAGCCTGTGTGAATTTCCTCTTGTTTGCATCCACAAGGACCTAATTCCAATTTTTGAACAGAACGCAAAAGACAAAATCTTGCATTTTAAACTGATTTTTTTTGGCCTTGGAAATTTTTTTATCACAAGAGCCGAACTGGAAGGTGAAAAACTGAATACTATAGAAAATGTCCAAGCAAAAACCAAAGGAGCTCTTCTCCAGGGTGCTTTCACTCCTGCCACAGGAAACTTCCAAATGGATCAGATCAGCTCCCCTTGGAGTTAGGACAGAGCTGTTGTTGCTCTATATTCCCCCTTTCCTCCCCTTAGGTGATAACACAGCTTGTAAATGTAGGGCCAGAACAAAGCGCTGGATGGCACACTTATCTTGTCTGAATTATTTACAGCAGCAATAATAATAATTTGCCTCCCTTGTGCTCATCCTCAGAAGCGAGGCCCTAAGGGAACACTGAGTAATACAGAGTCTAACCTGTGCTCTTCCCTTTTTTTTTTTGCCTTTGTGTTTTTCTTCTCCAACAGGTTGGCTGGTGATGGAGTTGGCAGCGTCAACATCTGTGAGTTGACTTTTCTTTTAATAATTTATAGTAGTGCCTCGTGGTGCCCTCGGTTTCTGCAGCGTTAACCCCTCTCTTGCATGAGAGGCCCTAGGTCAGACCTTGATGGGGCTGTTGACTCTATGGCAGACTCCAGCCCTACATTTTTTGCATGAAATTTAACTTGGAGGGGCTGGATGATCCTTTGGTTTCTTTCCTCCCATTTTTAATTTGGGGGAGAAAGTGTGCTAATGGGAAAAGGCAATTGTGTGGAATTACGGGATGCAGAAAGGTGATGTTAGAGGGTCTGTCTGACCTGGGAGGCATTGAGCACTCGTCTTGCCTGGATATTGAACAGATGCTGCTGTCTCAGACATTATCTACAGCTCTTTGGGCCAGTTGCTCTGCTCTTTATCCATCTCATTGCTTCTGGTAGGTGACCCCCTGCCAGACACGGTGGATAAAGTGGAGTTTGGGCTGTGCAACCCTTGTGCATCTGACTTAGCACAGAGATAAACACAGGGACTGTGATAAGAGATGTTCAGGGGGTCCTGGCTTTTGCAGGAGCTTGTGGGGAGTTTTCATCCGACTCCTGCAATTCCAGAAGGGCTTTTTTTGGTGAGGATGCTGTGCTGGTGTTCAAGTTCCCTGCTGCTCATGCTTGCTTTGCTTCCTTGTGTGCTCTTCTAGCCGTGGTCAGTTCCAGTGGCGGAGGTGCCTATTCCAGCTCCGCTGGATTGCTGGGAGGAGGAATCGGAGGAGGCCTCAGCCTGGGAGCCGGCATGGGCAGCGGGGCCCTGGGCTTCTCCTCCGGAGGCGGCTCCAAGTCCTACACCATGACCACGACCTCGTCCACCAGGAGAAGCATCAGGAAATAAACTCGGAAAGCAGCAGTACCCAAATACATGGGGGGGAGGGAAACCATAGGAAGAAAAATTGTGGTGCCTTTTTGTAGAGCAAATTGGCTGCAAAATTTCTGCAGTGGTGAATGAATGGGAATAAGACATACCAGAGGACCTGGCCCTGCCGCATCATGCTCAAGGCTTGAGCCTGCACTGTTGATCTTGGTGGAAATCATTCCCCCAAGGGCATGTTCAAGCCTGGAGGGTGAAATTTCCCCAGTTTGCAGGAGGGATAACGCTTATATGTTACTTGTGTGCTTGGTACCCCCTGCTCAGAGCTGAATTTCACCCTTTGAAGGGCAAAGCAATAATTTGATGGCAAGCTTTTCTGCATTTCTGCTGTGGTTTTGCAAAAGAGACCAGAAGATTATCTTCTCTTAATATGATTTGGAATACTTTATACCCTTGGGGTCCTTGGAAAATGCCAACCTTTGTTATGACTTTCAGTCTGGATTTGTTTTCTTAAAATACACCAGGAAGAAAGCAGTGAAACTGTTTTGGATTTTTTTTTCCTTGTTTTCTTTGGAAATTGGCCCAGGATTGGAATTCAAGCAGTCTCTTCTGAGTGCAGCTAATTTGTGACTGAAGACAATGCAAGCAGTTTTACTTTCAGGCTCTTTATAACAACGTAACTCAAACAAGTTCTCCCAGTTATTCCTTCTCCCTAAAAGAAGCCTAAAGTTTAAGGAATATAAATTTGCTTAAAATTATAAATAATGCAGTAAACCGAGAGATAACATACCCTGTTCTTGGACATCTCTATTTACCACCCTGTATTTGAAAGCATAACTAGTGATATTTGATGTCTCTACTACAGCTAGGAAAAAGCATGTTTTGTTGATGCATCATTGCAATAACTACTTGTTCCTGCCAAAATATTTCTTCAACTTCCACGTGCTAGGGCAGTAGTTTGTTACTGCAGTAGGAGGAAAGAAATATGAAATAAATGACTTGAAGCTGCCCGGAATTGCTGTATTGCAAGCTCAGCCCTCTCCTAGATGTATCTCTGGTTGAAGTTTTCTGCCTTTTGGTCTGAGAGTTTTGTCACAAGGCTGTTAATAAAGATTCCCTGTTGCATCCTTTGATCCCAAATGGGGTCCTTGTTTGTGCTCTCTGTGTCCTGGGATGCTCAGGAGCTTGGGTCGGATCACCATGAGCTGTTATCTTCCTCCTGGAGCATTGGCAGAGCCCTAGGATCGGGTTTTAGGAGCTATGGGCTTTACTTCATTGAGTCTTTCACCTTCTGGGTGAATTCGACCTGCCTGGTTTGCACCGAGTCCTGTCTGTGGCCTCAGTTCATTCAAGCCCTGAATGTGGCCCCTGCTCAGGGCTGAGCCCAGGTCCTCTCTGGGCCACCCTCTCCCTCTTCTGACCAGAGAGGAGCAAGACAGTCGAGCAGACACCCGTCTACCCCTGTGCATCTGGTCAAATCCAACAGTGGATCTGGGCTGTGCTACACCAACAGCTCCGTCTTGCTGCTTTTTGGGGGAGTCTGGGGCTTGTGCTATTGGGCCAAGCAGCAAGTGGAGCCGCAGGGCAGACCTGGAGTCTTCCTCCTTGCTGGAGTCATGGGGGAATGGCCACCTGGAGACTTTGTGGTCACCAAGAGAAGCCCTTTGCTCTGTGTTGAGGGTGGCTGTGAGGCTGCAGGGTCTCTAAGGCACTTGGTTTGCAGCAGATCCAGGTGCTGCATGGACCCCAGCACTCCAGTATCCTCTGCGGACCAAACCTGCACATGGTTTTACTGCAGCCAGGGATCCTTGGCAGGGAAGGGAGGAATCCAGTATGGCCAAGAGCCCCGCAGCCCCCCTGGTGCCTTTTGTATCCAGGCAAAAAAAAAAAAAAATCCCCTGTCATTAATGCATGATTTCTGCATGTTTCTTGCATCTATCCTATCATGAGCCCCTTCCTTTCCCTTGCTGGCAGCCAGAGGTGTTGCAAACCCCCATCCCCATGTGAAACGAATCCTCCAGCTTGTGCACAGGTGGGAGGAAGAAGAGACCCATGGATCAACTTGAGGATGCTCTGGGGAAAAGGCTTATAGCTCTTCTCGTTGCATGGGGAGAATAAATGTGTCTGTGGTTGTTATTTTGCCCTGGGTGAGGAAGGAAGTGCTGGGAGGGTTTTGCCAAGGGATGGAGGGTTTGGCATGTGCCTGCTTTAAACTCCTCTAAGCACTGGCAGTTCATGGGATCCTGGAGCAGAGACAAGAATGAATCCTTCTCCCCAGATGAAGGCTTCGCATAAAGGTAAGTGAGTTCTGGTTTATTGGAGATGTGAGACAAACATGCAGATAAAAGCCATTGACAAGCATCGCTGGCAAAAATACACAGAGGCATTGGAAATATATCACTTTCCATTAGAAATATATCACTTTCTCCCCTTTTGATTCCCAAATGTCAAATAGAGTAGAGGTACTTAATGCTTATGCTGCCATGAGCTATGCCTTGGAGGACTGGAAAAGCAGCTGGTCTTGTGCTCAGGGTTGGATCTGACAGATCCAAGGTTGGATCTCAAGGTTGGAAGATGCTGACAGGGGATTTTGTGGTCCCAGGATCAGGTAGAGGGATCAACATGTTTCCAACCTGACAGCGGGCTCTAACTTGCAGCACGAGGAAATGGAAAGAACAGGTAACAGTAACGTTGCAGGCAATAAGCAATGCAGAGAGGGTGAGAAAACAGCGTTTTCTGCTGCTGTTTTCAGGTGGTGAAGCGAGGATCCTCCTTTCAACCCTCACGTTTTAATATTTTGCCCTGTAGGAGGTTGTGGTGGATGAGAACTTGATGCTGGAGCTATTGCTGCTCGCTGTATCCCCCCATGAAGGTACAGGGAGCGCAGGGGTCTCCGGAGCCGGGGATGATGCCTTTGCTGCAGACACCTCCAGTTGCCAGAGATCCACTTCTAAACAGGGTCCTGCTGCTGCAAGAGCAGCTGCCGCCAGCACGTGTGTCCCCATGGCTGGTCATTCCTCCCCAAGAGCGGCACACGGCTGCAAAGGAAGCGTTTCAGCTCAGCTTTTCCATCCTGTGGGACAAAATCCTTCAGGATTGGTAAAAACAAGGATGTTTTTAGTACTTACAAATACTTGCAGGGCAGCCACCGTCTACGTATGACCTAGGGAGACGGGGAAGATGAAGGTGGGTAGGACCCAAAGTCTGTGTTTGCTCTATGTCCCTATAACTGAGGATATTTGGGTGCTCTTGGGCTGCAGAGAGCTGCTGGCCGGGCCGGGGAGGGGGTTGGAGCTGCTGAAATCTCTGCTTGTGCCTGGGAGGAAGTTTTCCAGAGACCTGCGTGGTGCCAGAGCAGGGAAAAGGTTTCCCTTGGGTTCCAGGGGTGCAAGTGTGAGTGAGTCCTAGCTGGAAACCTCTGCTCCATCCCCTCAATTAGCAAAGATGCGAATCCATAGCCAGGATGTGAATGTGTTCCCAGTCCTTTTGGGAACGAATGTGGCCAGGCATGACTGTAACCAGGAGCCTTGGCTGTGCCTTTGCCCTCGTAAGACCTGAGGCTACTCAAGGCACCATCCAGATCTGCCTGGGAGAAACATCCTGGCTCATTAGGAGCTTTTGACTTTGAAAGGGTTTTGGGCCCATAAATCCTGCAGGTGTTTTGCAAAGTGTCCCCTCCTTGGACACTGGTTCCCGGTGCCCAAAGGAGATGCTGGCTGATCAGGCAGCCAGTGAAGGGTGATGGTGGTGGTAGATGCATTGCACGTTCTTGCAAGTGTTTCTAAGGGTTGTATGAGTCCTCACCTGCTCTCCTCGTCCTCCAGCAGCTTCCTATAGGTCGCGATCTCGATGTCCAGGGTCAGCTTGACGTTCAGGAGCTCCTGGTACTCGTGCAGCTGCCAGGCCAGGTCTGCCTTGGCCTTCTACAGAGCATCCTCCAGCCCAGAGAGTTTGCACTTTGCATCCTTGACGGCCCCTTCCGCTTGCTCCTCGGCTTCAGCAAGGGCTCCTTCCAGTTTGCATCTCTGGAGGTAGGAGACACTCGTTATCATGGCTTATTTGTGTGTGTTTTGAATAGCCCAGGGCTGCTGAACCCGCCTGTTCATGGTTCACCCATTGGCTGTGCTGGACCATCCCTCTTTGCTCTGTTTGGATGTTATAGCTAAACCGCAACTCAAGGATGTTTCTGCTTAGCTTTGGTGTACGTTTCTGCTTAGCTTCTCATGGTAGTAAAGGAGTAGGAGTTATTGGTCTTACTAAACCATTTATCTATGTCCCTATTCTATATTACCAGAGACAGAGTTGAGCAGCTGGTGTGTTTTTCCTCAAAACTGCCTGTTATTCCTTTGTTATAATAGAGGGATTTTGGAGTCTATATAGCCCAAGAACTGGAATTGATACCTTGTTGTCCCTGAGTCATCCTCACCTGCGCTTTGGTGCTTTCAAGTTCCCCGTTCAGCCTCTGAATCACCCGATTCAGTTCCATAATTTCATTCGTTGTGTTGTGCAAGCTGTCGTCATGTTTGCCGGTGGTTTCTCTCAGTTCCTCATACTGAGGGGAGAGAAAATGCAAAGAAAACAAATAATTAGGGCAAGGAGATGAGCCAGGAGCGAAAGCTGGGCACTCAATCCTGGATCTTGAGCTTTGATACAAATTTGTGGCATTAGAGGGAAAGGGATGACTCACTTGGACCGGAGCTGCTCTGTGTGCAGGACGTTAGGATGTATCGTACATTGGGAGAGCACAACAAACAGCTAAGAAAGAGACTTTTCAACCCAAATACAGAAATCTGAAGCAACAGGAGCTTCATAAAAGTGGTACACGAAGTAGGAAGGGTCTTTCTGAGCATCGTGACTCACCCTGCTGTAGTACCAGGACTCTGCCTCAGCCCGGCTCCTCTTGGCAATGTCCTCATACTGGGCTTTGATGTCAGCGATGATGTCATCCACGTTGAGACCTCGCCTGTTGTCCATTTGCACAATAACCGCGGTGTCCGGGATGGATCCTTGCAGCTGAGCCGTTTCCTGGGAGAGGCATCGGAATGGCTGACCTGGTCTACCGGTGCTTTCCCTGCTCATTTCCACTGTTTGGGGGCAAGAAAACCCATTCCCTGGGTGTTACCACCTCATCCTCCTGCAGAAACCCCCAGAAAGGATTTCTGGAGTCTCCCTTTACTACCCAAATTGAAGCAGATTCCTTAGGATCTCGTCCATGGAGGAGTAACTCAGTTGAGATCTGTAGCTCAACTAGTGTACACAGAGGGTAGAAACACTAAAAATCTCCATGAAGGGGAGTGACGGGAGTCTAAATCCATGGATTCCCCCAAAAGAGCCTGGAGTAAAGGGAAAGGGAAAGCTGTTACCGTCTCATAGACGCTTCTCAGGAAGCTGATCTCCAGGATGAGGGCCTCCACCTTGGCTTGCAGCTCAGCTTGGTTCGTGCAGGCACCATCCGCGTCCTGCAGCAGCTCAGAGAAGGGTTGATGAAATAAAAGAGCCTTCTGCTTAACAGCAGCGTGCAGTGAGATCGCTAACTCTCAGGGCTGCTCTCTCAAAGACCTGATTTTATTACGTTGTTAAATCACGTCCCTCTCATCCTCTTAGGATGAGAGATGATCAAGAGATCATTGCTTGGCGCAAAAAAGAAGACAAGATTTTGACTAGTTGGGGTACGCAATGAGCCAAAATAGCCAAACTCTTCTAAAACCGACTGCCTTAAGGTGGGATTCAACTCATTTATTTAAATCTTCTGCAAAGTTGGTCTTTAGGTCCCTCTAGAGTCTCTTCCCAGCGATATTGGCTGTTCCTTGTGTTATAAAAAGGGAGGAAGTGTTTGAATTGGGTTGAAATGCTCCTACCTTTTTGAGCAGAACAAACTCGTTTTCGGCACACGTTCATAGCTGATTTTCCTCTTCATACCTGCAAGGAGAAAAGATAATTTTGCACCTATTTAATAAGCTTAGGCAAGAATATGGCTCTAATCCTCCACCACCACCTCCTGAAGCTTATCTTTATATTTTTTATACGTACTTTTTCTTGTAATCTCCCAAGATATCCTGCATGTTGCTCAGTTCTGCTTCCAGCTTGGCTTTGTCACTTCCCAGAACATCCAGCTGGTTCTTCAGGTTACTGAGATAAGTTTCAAGCCTGGGTTCAATGTTGCTCCTACAATGTTTTTGATCCTGCAAAAACCTCCATTTGGTCTCCAACACCTTGTTCTGCTGCTCCAGGAATCAGACCTGAAACCCAGAAGTGAAGCATTTAGTCTATACCAACATAAGAGGAGAGAACAGTTACAGTTTTAGAACTGTCAAAATGAGAAATGAAACCTGAACAAGGCAAATTTAGAAGCAAGACATTTAAAATCTGTTGAGCAGCAACTTTTCATGAGAAGGTTGTTCAGAAGAACATCTCTGCCCTTTGGTTGGGCTTGTTGAAACAGCACTGAAGTAGCCTGTGGTAAATCAGAGCCAACTCGGCTGAAGTTTCGAGTTTAAGGGTCATAAAAACAGAGCACAACTTGATGCTCATTTGCATGGCGGGTGGTTTACACTGCTCTTGAACCATGAAACTTCTCTCACCTTGTCAATGAAAGCCGCAAACTTGTTGTTGAGGGTCTTGATCTGCTCCTTCTCCTGGTGCTTCACGGACTGGAGGTTTGGGTCCACCTCCAGCTGGAGCGGCTGGAGCAGATGCTGGTTGACCACGACCTGGGCAATGGGTACCTGGGGTCCACCAACCCTATAGCCAAAGCCAGCGCCTCTGTAGCCCATGGCCAAGCTGGGGATGCCGAACTGCAGTGGGTGGCAGTTCCCGATGGCCATTCTAGGTCTGGAGGTGACGTTGCTGCTGATGCTTCTGCTGCTGATGTGTCCCAGACCGTGGCACCCAATGCCACTGCCTCCTCAGCACAAAGTGGCCCTCCTGGCGCATCCCCTCCCATTCCTCCGGATCGCGGCAGAGCAGGAGCCGAAGCTTCTCCCAGAGTGGACGTGGTAGGAGCGGGAGGACATCGCAACCCACCTGGATGCGGATGGAGGCAGAGGGAGAAGCTCGATGGAGGCAGAGGACGGGAGCTGACCCAGCCAGAAACTCTCTGCAATGAGAACCGGAGCTTTTACCTTTTTATCTCGCAGGCAAAAGGGCTTTGGCTGCACAAACCAGCCCGAAATGACCGTTTTTGAAGATATTTATGAGCTTGGGGTGTTTAGTAATAGCCTGACTTGACTATTTTGCTGAATAGTGATTTGGGCTCCTCTTAAATGCGTGCCTAGTGTTCGGTTATAGGCTGCGTTTCTAATTTACATGGGAGGGAACCCCTGGCCCCATAAAAACTGCATTTGCCAACCTCCCTTTTTTACAGTAAATATAGAGGTAGAAGCAGAACCAACTTTTTGATGTCTGAGGAGCATTGCAAGAGAGGAGGGAGTGCTGCTTGGCTTTACA
>JAWLRI010000371.1:35451-81939 GCA_034781795.1 Crypturellus tataupa | reverse complement strand
TTATTTTCTATTTTATTTTTCCAGCAAAAGAAGTAGATTCAGGATGCCAGTGGCCCAAGGCAGACAGATATGTCTTTCCTAGAAAATAAAGCAGGTCAATTTTGGCCATATCGAAAGGGAGCCGCGGGTAGGAACCTTCTCATATTTTTTTGCCTGCAGTAGGATAATGCTGAAAAACTCAGGGCTCTCTTAAAAACATATTTGCTTTCATCCCATTTTCTTGGCATTCCCAATGGCCTGAGAACACGTTCTGCTCCATGAAGAGGATCAGAGAGAGGTTCACGCGTGCAAGCCTGAAAGCTGCTCTGCCTCAATGAGCTGGGCACCATTTGAAGGTAAAACTGTGTGGGAGTTTATGTGCTAAGCGGTTTTTGGGAGTGAGCCTGAAAGCAACTCAGAGAACTCTGCATCTTTCATGATTGGGCCCTGGATGCTGCAGAATCGCTGCTACATGTGATGGTTGGCAGCCTGCGAGGTGCAGGGGTGATGTTGGCTTCTCCCCTTGCTTTCTCTCGCCTGGGTTTTTAATTATAGAGCCGAGCGGAGCGCGGTACCTCCTGCTTGTCTGAGCCCGCTCCGATGTGCTGAGCCGGCAGAAAGCTCCGCTCGGGAGCATCCCCGCTCGGGGCCTGGGGATGGAGATCACCCTTTCCCATCTTTCCTCTGGATGGAGATCCCCCTTTCCCGTCTTTCCTCCAGAGCAGCGGGGATGAGGAATGGGGGCTTTGCTTTGATCGGAGCCGGATCTGCGGATTGGGAACAGCCTTTCCAGCAGTTTAACTCCCATGTGTGGGATCCATCTCCCCCGACTTTGGAATGCTCCTGCAATGCAGACAGCTCCAGCCAACCGCCTAGAGCCCTTTCGGTCCCATGCAGAGAGGGAGGTGGTGGGGAAAGATTCATTTTACCCCAAATTATCCGTTTCGGTCCTGGGACTGGTTCTGGTGTAGGTGTTTATGGCTCAGCGAAACCCGTCACACCTTCTGGTCGTGCTTGGTTTGACTTGGAAAACATCCCAAAACACTTGAGTATTCCTGTTTTGTGGCCCCTTTCTGGCTTTCTGCTATACTTAGTGTTTAAAAATCTCGTTTCTTTAAAATTTTGTTTAAAAAGCTGCCCTTAGAGGTGGATTTCTTTGTGGCACTCAGACCCCGTGCCATGGGGTCCCACTGGTTGCAGTTTATTGAACAGGTTTGCTAGAATTGATGAAACGGTTGAGCAGAAGCTGAGATTCAGTGGGCTGGGTATGTTTTGGCACATAATTCTCCAACCCTTTTTCTTCTTTCTCTTTTCTTAGAAAAACAAGCTAAGAATGAAGGAACTCAGATGGAGATTTTTTTCCCCAGGTTACGTAAGATTGATGTTCCCAAAGGCTCTTCCTCCTTTTTCTTGGTCTGCTTCTGCTTTCATGGATGCTGGTGTAAATCCTGGATCTGCTCCGGATTCGCTCCAGAGCCCTGAAGCAGGACGGAGCCCTGGGAATGGGTGAGCTCTGTTGGCTGTAGCTGCTCATGGATTTAGTGCACAAAAACTAATTTATCTTGAAGAGACATCTCTCCAAAAGCAGGAAATGGCAAAAGGAAGGTGTTTTCCCATAGTGGGAATGAGATAGCAGGACTCGTTGAGTGTTGGTTGGCTTGGAGGCCAGCAGGAGGTGGTGCTCCACCTCTCCTGCGGCAGTGAGTTGGGACACAGCTCGGGAAGCTCCTCTCGGTTGTGGTTTTCCATAAAAACCTCCCGTTTGAGCTGCTTCCCACTCCCAAACTGAATCCCAAGCATCTCTCGCTGCTGGAGCCCACGTTGCTTCCGTACTGGAGCCCAGCCCTGTGTTTCCATTTCCATAACTGTGTCCGGATGATACCGTGGCTGTGACAATAAACCCTAGGAGAATAGTTCATTGCAAATAACATACGGGAATTTCGATCTTTGGTTTCACGTGTTGGTGGTTTTCCTTTCCTCTGCCACTTGCCCGTATTTCAAACCCTGACGTTTACTCAGTTTTTATGGTGATAACAACTAACTGTGCGACTCCTTTGTATGGTTTTATCCTCAATTCCAGGACATTTTAAGGAATAACTCAATGACTACTCAATTGACTGCTTAAGAGCTACATTAATTACAAATATTTGTTGTGGAAATATCTTCTCCAGGCAGTCTGGAGGAAATAGAGGAGGGAGAAGGAAGAGCTTGTTCTTTAGGAGGTTTCAAGTAAGTTTGACACCAGTGAGGGTGACATTGGATAACCAAATATTTTGGGGTGTTTCATGTCTAAATGAAGTGTTGAGTCTCTGGCATGAAGGACAGGAATTGAAATAACCCCTGTGACTGCATAGGATGGAGTGTGTGTTCTTTTCCTGGCAATTTTGAGGGATTCATCCTCAGTGACGCGAAACAGCACAGCCCGGTTGATGGACCCGAACCAACACAGAGATCCTTGCAGGGATCTAACCCAAAGGGCGATGCTCATTTCTAAGCAAACAAGCGCAGGTAAAGGTTTAGTTTAGCCAACATTGAGGCCTCAAACCACACACTAATGAATGTCCAGCTCCCACCTGGCTTGGGTTGAGTTTTGCTCACAGTGCAATGAGCTGCACCTGCTGCAAAGTGGCAGGTGAATATGAGTATTTAGTGGATAGGAGCATGTTTTGGCTTGCTGGGAAAGGCTAGACAAAAATTTCCTGGTTCTCTGGCTTAATTTTTGCATCCTCACCTTGTTCTGGTAGCAGGATTCAGCCTGTGCCCAGGTTGTTGATGTCCTTGCAGCACACCTTGATTTCTGCAGCAAAGCTATTCAGGTTTGGGGAATTTTTATAATTTCTCTGGGGCTGTGGAGGGAGGGAATTAACGAAGAAGGGCTGAAGATCATCCAGAGCATCCAGTGGGGTGGCTCCAAAATCTAGATCACATCTGGTCCCAAGAGAAATGGATTTATCTGAGCTCTGGATGAGGAACTTGGAGCCAGCACGAGCTATTGCCAGTGCCCAGGCAGCCCTGGCACCCCTGGGTGTTCCTCCTTCAGGAGGAATGACTATGTGTTTGCTAAGTGCTTTGCCCAGCTTGGCACTGCTGGATGAAAAGGGTTATTTGCATTCAAATGCGTTTTGCCTTTAAAAACTCTGCTCTTCCTTTGTTATTGGCGCCTTGACGTCTTGAACACCCCAAGCTTATTCTCTACCATCCTGCCCTGGGCATCCTGCAACCAGCTCCCATCCAACACGGATACATGGGAATCCCTGCTCCGTGCATGGATTGTGATGAGAAGGAGACATTGAGCACTAAAGCATGGAGGTAAGGAGGAAGCAGTAAGCACAACTTAAAAGCACACTTAAAATTAATCTTTCTTTTTGCACAGCATGTCCCCTGCGAAGGAACCCACATCCATTAGAAACGTGAGTGTTCAAAGGGTTTGATAGTCTTGCTAAGATTCAGCTTTCTGAAGACTCATCCCTTATTAAAATGACTACAGGGATGTGAAACCATTGGAAAAATCTTATCAGGATGCACAGAGCTGTTGGGAATCCTCTCCTTAATGGTGAAAGTTGAACTTTCTCTTTGCAAAACTTGCTCTACCATGTACGTTATAGATATAGTGCTGTGCAAAGAGAGCCCTGGGGCTAGGCAGTGGAAAGAGGCCATCTCGGAGAGCTGCAGGCCCTCATTAAAGACACGTTTTATCTCTCCAACACTTTTTTTGGTGCAAATAGGAGCCCTGTGCTGGTTTCCTGGGGCTGGGAGGGCAAGGTGGAGCCAGGCTGAGCTCATTGCACCACACCTGGGTTAGTCACCCGGGCCCCCGGCTCCGGGATGGCAGAGGAGGAGGGAGACCAAAGGCTGCAGCAGGACCAGGACTCGCAATAAGGACTCCTTGGGAATGGGTCAAAACTCTCCCAACTGTGGCCGGATGCCCAGCGCAAATGAAACGAGTTGAACGGCAGGGATGAAAGACGGGAGTTCAAAGGAAGGAGTCAGTGTGGCTAATAAAGCGGGCCGTGCTGGCATGACCCTTCCGTGGGGGAAAACTTCAGATTTCCTTGCAGCAGGAATGTCCATCTGATCCTTAAAATGATGCTTAGGTTCTAGATGTGCTTAGATTCATAGCTCAGTTCTTAGCCACAAATACATCCAAAAGTAGAAGGTGGAGGATGATTTCTCTGCCTCGAGGCAGTCAGGTCTATTCCAGGGCTGTTGGTGGAGGTGGCAGGAGGTGACAGACACAGGATCTCCCAAGAAAGGGAGAGCGCAAGGATTTTGGCACATGCACGTGGCCTTGTTTTGAATTGCAACCTGCTCCTAGCTCTCATCTCTTGTTTTTCTGGTTCAAGATTGACAATTCAAGCTTATTCACATCCACTAAGCTGCATATCCCTTGTGGATGTGATAGCAGATGCTATGGCTTGACAGATGTTTTTCCCAAGTGCAAGGAAGGGATGAGAGGGAGCAGCCTAAAGAGTTATTGAGCTGAAACCCTTAGCCAAGACCTGAGTGACTTCAATGGGATGGAAAGTAAATCCTGATGTTCAGAAGTGCTAAAACCACCCAACATGTCAATGCTAAGGAGCTTTATTATAAAAAATAAATAATGGGGATTGGAAGCACATGAGCACGCTTAAAATTAATCTTTCTTTTTGCACAGCATGTCTCCTGTGAAGGAACCCGCATCAATTAGAAATGTGAGTGTTCAGAGGGCTTGATGGTCTTGCTAAGATTCAGCTTTCAGAAGACTCATCCCTTATTAAAATGATTGCAGGTATTTGAAACCATTGGAAAAATCTTATCAGGATACACAGAGCTGTTGGGAATTCTCTCCTGAATGGTGAAAGTTGAGCCTTCTCTTTGCAACACTTGAAAAATATCTCAGAATTAAATGTCTCTGGTCTTTCAGCAGGTGAAAGCGATTGGGACCAAGTCATGTTCACTCTTTTTGAGGTCTTACCCTCTTGGACTGCTCTAATGGGGTTGGTATGTTGGACACGTGGCTGTTCCCAACCCGTTAATCACCAGCCTCACCTAATGCAATGGGCTGGCAACCTGCAGGCTCATAAAACGAAGCAAAATTTTCCAACTCGTACTTCTCCTAGCAGTGATTACCAGGGGAAAAAAGCACCCAGAGGTTCCCTTGGGGCAGTTTTTTAACTTGGTATCAATGGCAGTTTGGTTTGAAGCTGGTGGTGCTGATGTTGCTACCAGGAGGAAACTGGAGATGTCAAGAGTGTCCCCTTGTCATCATTGCTGAAGATAAAACTGATATTGTGACTTGTCCAGACCCAAAAACGCCGTTCTTGATGTCTCAACCCGCGCTTGTCACCTTTGCAGGCAGTGCCACAACTGCTTGGAGACACTGATGAGAATGGGCGCTCCATTCTTCTTCCAAAAGAGGATAAATTTAGGGGTTTAATAGGGCTTTTCCTTTTCCAATTATGGTGATGCTGCTGATGGGGTTTTGCCTGCCCCTGCGGCTAGTGCATGTGCAGAACCGCCTGATCTGAGTAACCTCCGTGCTTGGGCAAAGCTCGACTTTGCCCTCCGTGACTCATATAAACCTGGAAAGGTTACGGGGTTTGGAGTGTGATGAAGGTGCAGCGGAGATGCTGAGATGCTCTAGTGGATAATGCAAGACAGAAGGATGCTTTCCCTTTCTTTGCCTGGCAGGAATTCCCTCCAGTTTTTTCCTTGATATGGGAGGTGCCTCTGGAATTGCTCCACTTTTATGCACATGACTTGTGCTTCCCTTCATCTCTGTTCTGCTGCATCTGCCACTTTTATTTTCCCTGCAGCCCTGTCACTTATTAGGAGTTAAAAGAGGATGCGGCAGAATGAATTCCACATGGATTTTATTAGTCAAACACCAGGAAATGAGGCTCTCGGAGCAAAATAACACACAGGAGCAGGACATGATTTGTATAAATAGGGATAGACAGCCGCCTTCTAAATCTTTTGCAAGTAGTAGGGTAGGAACTATATGCAGTACGAGATGAAACCTGGCACACGCGAGCTAATGGAATCGAGGTCTGGCTTTAATAGCATCTTTTGGTGGAGGAGGTGGTCGAGACGTATTTCACGCTGGAGCTGCTTCCACTGCCCACGCATGATCCAGCCATTCCCTGTCCACTTCCAGAGCTGAAGCCGATCCCTCCGGCACAGATCCCGCCGCCAACGCTGAATCCACTGCTGCCTCCAAGGGCAAGAGAATTCCCACTTCCATATCCCGTTCTGGTCACAGCTGCAAAGGGAAAACATCATCTTTGTAGATGTCCATGAGCACCGGCCACTGAGTATCAGACATAGGAGTGCAATGGTGACAAATCTAGCTTTAAAAGAGACTTACAGATATTCACTGCAGTGGCGCCTTCTCCAGACAGCCTGTTAGGGACAAAAAGGAAAGAGAATTCAAGAGGAGACCACGGACACAAGCTGATTGGAAATATTGGATTTCTATGGAATATTTCGGATGGAAAATTTGCATGAAAGGCTAGTGTCTTGCAGGAAAGCTCATCCCCCTCTAGGAGATTCTTTGCATTTAAGCAAACTTTGGGTCTTTCTGAAGGTGAGAAGAGTCTGCAGCTCCATTGCAGCCCTGCAAAGCAGGACCTAAAAATTGCACCCACCTGCACTCCTCGCCCTCCAGCAGCTTCCTGTAGGTCGCGATCTCGATGTCCAGGGCCAGCTTGACATTCATGAGCTCCTGGTACTCGCGCAGCTGCCGGGCCAGGTCTCCCTTGGCCTGTTGCAGGGCTGATTCCAGCTCAGTGAGTTTAGCCCTGGCATCCTTGAGGGCCATCTCGCCGCGCTGCTCCGCATCAGCGATGGCAGCCTCCAAGCTGGCACACTGCGGGAGGAAACACAGGGATTAGGGCCTCCATCCGGAGCACAATCTGCTCTAAACCCAAACGTTTGCATTAACGTATGTATGCGATCATATTTGTCCATGAACTAATCCATGTCCCAGGCTTGCTCACAGCCTGGATTCAGTCTAACTTCACGATGCAAAATTTATGGCCGCAGAAAGAATTAGGAACCTTCTGCCATTTCTGCCGCCCATTACCTGTTTCTTCACGCTGTCGATCTCGGAGCGCAGGCGCTGGACGTGCCGGTTGAGCTCGGTGATCTCCTGCTTGGTGTTGCGGAGGTCGTCCCCGTGCCGGCCGGCTGTAGCCTGCAGCTCTTCGTACTGTTGATGAGAGACGAACGACTGGTCAAGGTAAAATCCATGATTTTGGAATAAAGCGGTGTTTGGGGTAAAATCTGTGGTTTGGGAGGTTTTGGAGTGGTGTTTGGGGTTTGCACTCAGAAAATTGGGTCCCTTGACCCCAAATTAGAGTTATTCAATTTGGAAACATCTGGTGCTATAAAATCCACAGTGGGACCTGCCTCCCCTTGGGGATTTGAGGAAGGGATTTGGGGTAGGAAATCAAATTTTTTGGGGAAAAATTTTGGTGTGATTCACCCCTTATAGGCTTGCTGGGCACCTACTTTGGACTGGTACCAGGACTCGGCCTCAGCGCGGCTCCGCGTGGCGATGTCCTCGTACTGCGCCTTGACCTCCGCGATGATGCTGTCCATGTCCAGGCTGCGGCTGTTGTCCATGGTCAGGATGACCGAGGTGTCGGAGATCTGGCTCTGCATCTGGGACAGTTCCTGCAAAAACAGCAGGTTTTGGGGGTGAGTTGCAGCAGTGAGAATGTCTTGTGCTCAGAGGGAGGTAAAGCTGAATACACAAAAGGAATTTTTCCAAAAAAAATTAAGGAAGCAAGTGGTATTCTGTGCCAAAATGAAAGAAAGGGGAAAAGGAAGGCAAGAACGTGTATTTTGTGAGGAAGATGATGCTTACTGCCTCATAGAGGGCCCGGAGGAAATCTATTTCCTCCAGGAGGAGATTCACCCTGGTTTGCAGATCTGTCTTGGTCATGTAGGCAGCATCCGCCTCCTAGAAGAGAAAACACACCACAGAAATCAAGGGATTTTCCAAGGAGGAAAAGCTAGGGAGTGTTTCTTGCTATGGCCATGCAGCCTGCAAGCAGGGCCAGGAGACAGAGCATCCACCCACCTTCTTGAGGACCACAAATTCGTTCTCCGCAGCTGCACGCTTGTTGATCTCATCTTCGTATCTGGGGGTGGAAAATGGAGGCTTTGTCTAGGCTTGTAATGGAGTCATTTTATTCAGAAATATTTGCAAGACCGAGCTCTGACTTCTTGTGTTTTGCCCTATGACTTTCTGGCTGCCACTTTTAGTCGTGGCCAAGTGAGGATGTGTGTATCTCATGCCAAATTAACCCTGGGAATTGCTCAGAAGACGATATGTGAGAAAAGGCATTCTTTTCTTTTTGGTTGCACGATGCAATGGGGAGTTATCTGTCACCTTGTCCCCAATGCAGGTCACAAGGGAAGACACTTACTTATTCTTGAAGTCTTCAGCAAGACTTTGCACCCTGTTGAGCTCCCCGGCTGAGTTCTCCTTGTCGGCCAGCAAGCAGTCCAGCTGCCTCCTGAGGTTGTTGATGTAGGTCTCAAAAAGGGGCTCGATGCTGGCGACCGTTTTGTGCCCTTGTTCTTGCAGAAGGGCCCACTTGGTCTCCAAGACCTTGTTTTCTTGCTCAAGGAATCGGACCTGGAAAGGGGACGTAGATATTTCAGAAAAGCGGTAATTTCAGGAAACCTTAATGTGGAGAAGCACAGTACAATCCTGCAAGGTGCTCCTGGAAGGTAGGAGCAATCAGGGAATTCCTGAGAGTTTGTCTGGAAAAGGATACTGCAAATTTGCTGTTAGTTTTCCTGTTCATATGGCAAACTCTGCCTCCTTACATCCCTGTTACTATTATCCCTTTATTAGCTGGTCTGATAATATCAGGATTGAACTAAATATCTCTGCGTGCAGGGCTCATCTCAGCATTAACGAGTGGGATGAATGGTCTCAAACTGGGCATCTTTCAGGTTTTACTGCTAGAAATGCTAGAAATGGCAGTGCACAAAGAGCAGAATTTCTGCTAACGGCCTATCCTGTTTTTATTTGCATTTCCCCATTGAAGAAGCAGCACAAAACAGTCAAGAAATCTCCCGTCTCACCTTGTCGATGAAGGAGGCAAATTTGTTGTTGAGGGTTTGGATCTGCTCCTTCTCATCCTTACGAATAATCTGGATGTTGGGGTCGATCTCCAGGTTCAGAGGCTTCAGGAGGTTCTGGTTGACCGAGACTTCCTGGATGCCCCCAGCTGGGACAGATGGGAATCCCGGGCCAAATCCAAAGGCACCTCCAGCTGCAGCACCGAAACCGCAGGGAATTCCAGAGGCAGCACCGAAACCTGCAGGTCCATAGAAGCCACCACCCCTTCCAGCCATGGAGACTCTCTTGCAACCCCCAAGGCTGTAGAGACTCCTGCTTCCAAACCCTCCGCCGAATCTTCCAAACCCAGCGGTGGTGCCGCAGCTTCCACCTTGGGATACAGAGCGTGAGCAGAAGCTGGTGCTGCTGCTGCAGGTATTTGGGATGAAGGCAGAGGCGGCGCTGAAGCCGATCCTGCTCTGGTTCCTCACTGCGCACTGGCGAGACATGATCCAAGCAGGGCGAGAGCCGGAGCGGGAATAAAGCAAGGAGGAGGTGGCTGAAGGCAGGAATTCAGAGCTGTGCTGCCCCAGGCTGAGACCAGCCCCTTTTTATACCCCTGCGAGCTGGGGATGGGTCCAGTGTGATGCTCATCCTCCTGATTGCCCGGGCTCGGCGCACCCAGCAGCGATGCGGACGGTGAGTTCACCGTGAGCACATGCACCTACGAAGCACTTGGAAAGTGCAAGAATTGCATTTTTCCATGACAGTCATGGTCTACCTGTTGAAATATCGGTGAAAACACAAAAAGCTGCCTGCTCAATGCTTGGTCACAGCATTCTCCTCCCTCTCTTCCTTTGACCTCTGCCATGGGATGCAAGTTAAGCAAGTGCTCACTCAGCAGCATTGCAGGGTGAATCAATCCCCTTCTTGTGTAAGGGCGCATTCTTCTGCCTTGCAGTGGTCCGAGGTGTGAGATCTTTGTTAGTGCGGGGCTTTGTTCTCCTGATGTTGCGTTTCTGAGTAAGCCCCAGCATCAGCAGCTCAGGTCTCGACTTGTTGGGAATTCTGGACACTTGTTTTCAAAATCAAACAGGAGATCTTTAACCCAGAGCAGATACAGGAGGGAGAAAGAAGGGATGGAGGGACACAGTTTGGTGATGGGACATTAATACGAGTTTTGGACCATCAGATATGACAAACTAGCTAGGGAATGGGAAAGACATCAATGGTAGTTTTAGGAATGGCAATCAGACTGTTTATTTCTGCAAAAAAGTGTCTATGTTTTGTTCTGATTCAGACCGACAGATGATGAAATACCGGAATATGCCCCGTGAAGGAGTTTCCGTTGGCTGTTACAACACAAACCTGACTTGGTAATTTGTGCAGGCTTCACCTTTGCCGATTTTGTGCCGTCTCCTGACTCATTGGGTGACCCTGTGGTGTGAAGCCTGTTCTCAGGCTGCCCCCGTCACACCTCGTGTCTTCCTTCTCCAGTATCTCTTGCTCACAAGGAAATCCAGGTCTGGGTCTTGCAGAGCTCTTCAGACCACTCCTTGCAATGTTCTTGAGAAATGTGAAGTGATTTTTCCAGGAAAAGCCACAAATGCTCTCTGGAATGGCCAGATGTGCAGGAACACTGTGCTCATGTTCACTCATCCCAAGCAGGTGAGATGCTCAAATGTGTCTCCCAGTAGCTTGTTTGGGTACCCATAACCTTGGTGATGGACCCAAATCGGTCCCTGCAGCCCTTCGGGCTTGCACCGTGCCAGGTCCATGTCTTATCCATGTCCATGCATAACCAGAGCACCTGCTCATCCAAGCTATTAGCAGTGCAGAGCAGTTATGGACAACCTTCCCCAGTCAGTAAAAAGCCACATGCTGCCCCTGGCATCTGGAGCAGGAGTTTGCAAAAACATCTTCCAAGCGCATGTTTGTGCTTGTCGTCTCATGCTTGGAGGTTCTCAGTTGAGTTTGGCCAGAAGGTCCCTGCAGGGTAATTTGCAGGTGTCCATGATGTCTTTTTTGCCTCTCAGACCTACTTAATTTTTCTTTTTCCTTTCTATTCTTCTAATGTTTTCATTACACACCCTGGAATGAAGCTGGAATAACTGTTCGGGGAGTGTTTCAGCTATTTGGAGTTGCAACACGCAGCAGTTCCTAAGAGAAGAGGAGCTTTTGTGACTAAGCTCCTCTAAAGACTAAGTGATTGTCTGTGTCCCGGAGAGCTCTGTGGCAATGCTGCAGGTAGCAATTAGTGATCGGGGAGTTTGGAGGAACAATTCCCTCCGCACGCCGCAAATGTGAGCCCCTGAGTGCAAGCAGCATTCATTTTGCTATGACTAAGGTCTTCTCTGCTAGCATTAACGTGGGTTTTTCTCTTTTCTCCTGCTGGAATGCAAGCTCCGGGCCATCGCTGTGGCTCTGTTTAACTGGTCGGGCAGGAGTACTGCAGAAGGCACGGGATGTCCTGACCAGAGCCCTGCAGCAAGGACAACTATCCCTTGTCCTTGTATCCAGAGATGTTTGTTGCTTTTTCTGCTATCTTACTTAAAATGTGGTGCCCAGGACATGCTGGTGTTGTGGCCTCCTTCTTTCACAGGGTAAATGAAAGGTTTTGTCATCTCTGTAATCCAGATGTTGATGCAACGGGTGGCATGGCTTTGCCTTGCCCGTTGGCTATGTGCAGCGCGTCCTGTTTGGTTAGAGTGTGTGCTTGGGCAGCAAGGAGGACCATTACTTTGCCTTGCCCCGGGGGATGTTTGGAGGAAGGAGAGGGCTTGCTCCTCCTCACAAAGTCACCCTATCTTCAGCACGGAGAATTGCTTGGAGCGAGAGCGGAGCGGGAGATGGGAGCCCCAGCAGGGCCAAGACTGCAGAGTTCTGTGGAGAAGAATTCCTGAGGGATATGGAGGGGAATGTGTGGAGTTCGGAGCACCTGAGGAATCACTGTGAGCTGCTGGTCCCAAAAGTAAACCTGAATACAGCTGCTCCTTCAGAGACCACCAATATCGTTCCTCTCGCCCATCTCTTCAAGTGATTTTAAGCATCCCATTCTACCTGTTCCCTGCACTTAGTGAGACAAGTGGGAAATTGGGTGTTTTTTTATTTATTTTTGTAATTCTCTACAGGTTTTCGACTCTTCGCCCTCCCCTAGGGGCAGAGAAGTCTATCACTTTTTTGTATCTCTCAGCCAAATGCTGCTTTGCTTTAACTCCTCAGTTTCTCCCCATTACTCAGAACCACATCTAAAATCACCTCCTCTGGTTTTCTCCACCTTCTCAAAATAGATCTTGCCTCCAGCGCACTCTAGGAAAGTGAAGAAACATTTGGATAGCAAAGACTTTCCTTCCTGATGGGTATCCAGGTCACCAAAGTCTCCTGTATCTAATTCACCCCATCCTTAGACTGATGTCCATCCCATCAACCTGCTCAGGAAGCTCTTGGTGCTGCTGGCCTCTAGGTTCAGGTGAGAAAGCTCCTGGTAAATGGAACTTTTAGGTGGACGGATAGTCCTGAACAAGTCGGGTGGTTGCTCTAACACCCCTGGGACTTAGTTCCCTCTTGGTGCACACACATACAGGTACATAGAATTATTAGGATTGGGAAAGACCTTCAAGATCACTGAGTCCAACCGTAAACCCATCACTTGCAGTGTCCTACGTGTCCTGGAGAGCCAGGCTGTTGGCTGTAGAGTGGTTGGAAGCTACAGGATAAATAAATCCGAGCCCTCCTGTCCCCCTGCGCCTTGCTCCTACCTTGGCACATCTTGCATTTGGCTTCTGAGTGTCCTACTTGCACGACACAAATCATATGGTTGGAAAAGATCCTTGAGATCAAGTCCAACCATAAGCCCCTCAACACTACAACCTGTTAAACCGTGTCCCTAAGCACCTCAAAGAAATGGTGCATTGAAATCGATGGCAAAACTCCCCTTGGTGCTGCTGCTGCCTGCGTGTTTTGGCTGCTAGTGGGGAGACTCAGGCAACGTGAAGGAGGAGCAAAAATCCGTGCCTTTACCTGGGCAGGGCCCTGGGAAAAGTGCTTGTTATCTGCATTTGCATTTGCTGTTCCAGGCCTTTTAATTAAAAGATCCACACAATAGAATAAATTACATATGCATTTTATTAGACAAACACCAGAAAGTGGGGAGAGACAAACAATCATGGGACGTACTTTATATACAAAATCTGGGCAAAAATGCTGAGCTGTAACTACCAGGCTGCGAATTTAAAAGCTGGACTCGTGTTCAGTAGCAAAACCTACGTGGCACGTGCTAGACAACACCGCGGAGTCCCTAAAATGATGCTCTTGTGCAACAAGACACAGGGTTTAGGAGCTAACTCTAGGCTCTTGACCTACGCTTTAAGAGAGGACCTGTGTTAAGGTGTTTTTGGCGAGCAAAGGTATCCCGATCGCATTCTTTAGCTTCGGTAGCTTCTTCTGGATGAGGAGGTTGAGACGAACTTCACGCTGGAGCTGCTGCCGCCTCCCAGGACGTTGCTGCTGATGCCGGGGCCGGTGCCGCAGCTGAAGCCGTTGCCCATGTTGCAGACTCCCCCTGCCATGCTGAGGTTGCTGCCTGCTCCGTAGCCCGTTCCAATGGTCGTTCTGGTCACGGCTGCAAGAAAGGGAAAGAGCTCTCAGGTTTTGGCCTCTCCAGGGCAAAAGTAAATGCTGGGATTGGGTAAATTCATGAATTTCAGACACTTACAGATATTCACGGGCACGCCGTCCCCAGCCAGCCTGTGAGGGGAGAGAATGCATCAAGGTGAGAGACGAGAAGCTTTGACAGGGCTGATACAGCATATTTCTTAGGGACTTCTCAGGAGAAAACTAAAAACTGGGTGTAATTCTTAATGCTTCCTGCAATGTTATTCCAATCCCATCCTTTCCCCCTCCAGGATACCCTCTGCACCAAGGGTGCTGCTTTAGCCTGTGCCTTTTAGAACTGCGGACACGTCCAGCACTTGCATCCCTTTGCTACAGCAACACGAGGATCCAAAGGGATGGATTTGCCGCCTACCTGCACTCCTCGCCCTCCAGCAGCTTCCTGTAGGTCGCGATCTCGATGTCCAGGGCCAGCTTGACGTTCATGAGCTCCTGGTACTCGCGCAGCTGCCGGGCCAGGTCTGCCTTGGCCTGTTGCAGGGCATCTTCCAGCTCGGCCAGTTTAGCCCTGGCGTCCTTGAGCGCCAGCTCGCCGCGTTCTTCAGCATCCGCGATGGCCGCTTTCAGGTTGGCGCACTGGGGAAGAGAAACCCTTAGACAATTCTCCATGCAGCACCTAGATTTGTGCATTATTTCTGCCCCAAATCACAGCAGGGCAAAATCCAGTGTGTTTTCTGCCGCCCATTACCTGTTTCTTCACGCTGTCGATCTCGGAGCGCAGGCGCTGCACGTGCCGGTTGAGCTCGGTGATCTCCTGCTTGGTGTTGCGCAGGTCGTCCCCGTGTCTGCCAGCCGTAGCCTGCAGCTCCTCGTACTGTCCATGGGAGAGGAAAACCCGGTCAAGGCAAAGGGAATCGGCTTGGGAGGGACCCAGTGTGGAGTGGGGAGGTCTATCCTGGAGCCCAAACCAGCAGCAGGAATGTTGCTGCGTGATAAACCACCTCACAGGTTGTATTATTTTTTTTGGAAGAGTCATTCCTTATCAGTTTGGGAAAAAGAAATGAAGGGAACGGACTGGAACCCCCCAATTCCTTCACCTTGGTTTGGTACCAGGACTCGGCTTCAGCCCGGCTCCTGTTGGCGATGTCTTCGTACTGCGCCTTGACCTCCGAGATGATGCTGTCCAGGTCCAGGTTTCGGTTGTTGTCCATGGTGAGAACAACGGAGGTGTCGGAGATTTGGGTCTGCATCTGGGACAATTCCTGCGAAGCGAACGGGAGACGGGATGAGCTAATTGGATGAGCTAAATCTTTGGAGATGTTCTCATGTCTCCAGGTGAGCGCAGAGCTGGGAGAGGCTGCAGATTGCTATCTAAGGCAACACACTTGGTGCAACTCTGAAGAGGGAGAGGATTTAGCATCTCCCGAGGGGAGAAGTTGCAGATTTTCAGAGGAACGGAGGGAGGGAAGCTCTGAACTAGGGCTGGGGAGATGGTTGTACTCACTGCTTCGTAGAGGGCTCTCAGGAAATTAATTTCTTCAGACAGCGCATCTGCCCTGGCTTGTAGTTCCACCTTGTTCATGTAGGCAGCATCTACATCCTGCAAGACATGAGATTTAGGTAACACAATCTAAACACTCTTATTATTGAGTGAGAAGTGTGCTTATCTTTGGTATAATAGTCCAGGGAAGAAGCCCTACAAAAGTTTTTGGAGTATAAATGACTAGCTTTGTAAATGAACAGATAATTAGAGCTCTACAAGTAGCCATTAAAATGTATTCTGTGATTTCCTCTCACCTTCTTGAGTGTCACAAATTCGTTCTCTGCCACCGTGCGCCTGTTGATTTCATCTTCATACCTAATGGAGGAGGCAGAAGGAGCGTTTGTTTAGGCAAGCAGCAGACGGAGGTGATTTTACTTTGCTGGAATGAACTTCCTTAAGAACATTTTGCATACAATGTGCTCCTGTAGAGCACCTGAACCAGAGTTCCTGGGCTAAATTAGTTAAAACAAGTACATCACTTCTTTAAGAATCTGTTATTCATTTTTTCCTACTCCTGCCCATTAGTCATACTCCTTCTGCCTTTCTTAAGCAAATTAAGGATGCTCTGCTGAAACTCAGACCTAGCATGTAATTTTTTTCTCGCTAGGTAATTTAGTTAATAAGTCTTTGATCACGTTCCAGATTATTCCCCAAACGTTTAGTGTGTTTGGAGCTCCGTTGCTGTAAAACTTGAGAAAACGGCACAGTCTTTGCTATTGGGATTTTCTATGTCCTGCTATGGTTTTTAGCCTGAATGGCTTAAGGATGAGGGATGGAGAAGGATGCACCCACACAGGTAGGTAGATCACTACCTCTGTAGACTTACTTCTTCTTGAAATCCTCCACCAGGTACTGTGTGTTGACCAGCTCTCCCTCCAACCGTCCCTTGTCGCTCAGCAAACTATTTAGCTGCATCCTCAGGCTGTTGATGTAAGTCTCAAAGAGCGGCTCGATGTTGTTTCTGACTGTTTTCATTCCCTGCTCCTGAAGGAGGCTCCACTTTGTCTCCAGCACTTTGTTTTGTTGCTCAAGGAATCGGACCTGCAAGCAGAAATATCCTAAAGTGTTTTGAAATAGCAATGATTCTGGGGGACATTCCCTGCAAATTCTGTATCTTGGTACTAGCTGAGGTGCAGCAAGTCTTTATCCCCTAATTCCACCTAGTAGAAGGAGAGATTTCCTATTTAATTAGAGGGACTCTGCTCAGTATTGCAAATTAACCTTGACTACAGATTTCATTTCTGCCTTTTGCTAAAACAGGACAAGTTGCAGGTATTTTGTGAGGGCTGCATGCAAAATCAGATAAAGATCAAATCAGGGTTTGCATCCTTAATCAGAAAAGAATAGCAAAGTGACAGTCCCCCTTCCCTCTGCTACAGATTTCCAAAATAAGGCAGCGTGATCCTTGAAAGCAAAGAGGAGCTGTTCAGCTGCAACAGAAACAAACCTGGAGCCTCTCCTACTGAGAGGAAACGAGGCAGAAAGTGTCAGGTTGGATTTGCAGTTTGGAACTAACAGTCCAAACATATTGGCACTGTTTCACTGATGGCTTTAAATGCCTTTTAGGAAAATTCACTCAATGAGAAATATACTTCTCCCCAGCTCCAGTTTGCTTTCTCAGTCCTTTTAGATGGGCTGCTCACTTTAATCATCTAAAAGCCTCTTTTGAAGGCTCCTACAGTGCTTAAACGCTCTAAAAGGATGGGGTTGTCCCCTAGAGTTCTCTTTCCCCTCTGCCTACTAACATCAGTTAGCAAATGAGCAGAACCTTGAATATTAGATGATTAATTCATAACAACCACTACATAGCGGGTACCGTTCCCTGGGATTCCTGAAGACTACGGCATGTTCCAGTTTAATCCCTCATTTCCAAGTCCTTTTTGATCAGTTTATGGGCTCATATGGCTCCTAAAAAAGAGTCTCACCTTGTCGATGAAGGAGGCAAATTTGTTGTTAAGGGTTTTGATCTGTTCCTTCTCCTCCTTTCGGATCCTCTGGATGCTGGGGTCAATCTCCAGGTTAAGGGGCTTCAGGAGGCTCTGGTTGATGGAGACTTCCTGGATGCCCCCAGCTGGGAATCCAGGGCCACCCAAGCCACCACCAAACGCACCGTATCCGTAGCCAGCGTTACCTGGCACGCCAAAGCCACCACCGCAACCGTACACGCTCCCAGCGCCACCACCAAAGCCTGCAGATCCGTAGAAGCCACCAGCCCGTCCAGCCACCGAGATCCTCTTGCATCCGCCAACATTGTAGAGGCTCCTGCTTCCAAAGCCACCACCGACCCTAGCAAAGCCACTGCCGGCACCGCAGCCTCCGACGCGGGTGACGGAGCGCGAGCTGAAGCTGGTGCGGCACGTGTTGGGGACAACGGCGGAAGCGGTGCTGAAGCCACTGCGTCCCCTCTGGATCCGCACGGTCGACTGGCGAGACATCGCTGGGACCGGGAGGGATGCTACGGCAAGGAGAAAGAAGCAAAGGAGCTGGCCTGGAGCAAGGAGTAGGAGGGGAAAAAGAGGATGAACCTGTGCTTTCCCCAGGCTCTGGAGAGCCCTTTTATGCATTTACGAGCCTGGGATGGGTTTGATGAGGTGGATCATCCTTCTGATTAATTAGGCTTGGCATGTCCGACAGCATTCTGGAGAGCGGACTCACCCCGCACACACGCCCTTCTGAAATAATATAGCCAGGTTCTAAGCAACGAGGGGATTGTTTGGAAATAACTGTCGCCTTCTGCCGTCCTTGAAGAGTCTTGGCCCTACCAAAGGGTGTGAAAGCTGCAGAGAGTGACTTTGGGCACGAGGAGGAAAGCACCGGTCAAAATTCCTGCCCCTCACCAGAAAACTTTCTCCCTCGGGATTGCTTTCACTTTTTTTTTTGTTGTAGTTCCCAAATGGGGTTTTAAACTATTACAATTCCTTGTATTTTATGCAAAGGAGTCCATTCCAGGCAGAGCAGTGCTTTGCAGCGTGCCCTGCAGCAGGATGAGTTGTTTTATTGTAGGTTTGGGGTGAAATGTTCTGTTCAGTTCCCTCTTACGCAGCATCAAGAGATCTGCAAAAACACCTTGTCTTCCAAGGCTGCACGGGCTCAGCATCCCAAGCTCACCGGGAAGTCCTGCCTCTGCATGTTTGTTCTTCTGGCCCTCTTAAGAAATGCAATGAAAATGCAAAATTTTGAGCAAACCCTGTGTTCACGTGCAGATTTTGGCAATGATGTGCATGGCCACCACTGCAAACGGGTGGTGCTGATGCCTGGGCTTTGGAGGCTGCAAAGTTGGTGTTTTAGGAGGATGGAAGCAAACAAACAAAGCAAAAAAGGAGGAGGAAAGATTGTGGGAATGGGAATTGCTGTGGATCTGATGGAAATAGAATGCTCTGGGGATGTTCCCAGTGCATCCTTTATAAACACAACTCCCCAGGATTTAATCAGCTCTTTGAGGTGGGCACCACAAATCTAAAAATGGGACCCTGCACACTCGAATTCACTAGGAAAGGGCCCTGCAGGATTCTCCTGCCTGGAGCCACAACCAGCCACAACGAGACCCTGGATCTTCCCTTTCTCATCCCCAGGTACCAACACAGCCCTTGACTTTCCCTTTAGCAAGATCAGGTCAGAGATCAAGCAGGAAATGTGAACAAAAAGAGCTTCATTTTGTGGGGCGGCAAGTGTTTTTTGGTCTTCATTGTGTTTCGGGGAGATCGGGAAAAAATGATTCATGCATACTTTGTTTATAGAAGCGAGATAAAATTACGAGCACTTCCCCCCGAAACGGCTTCCTCCCCTGTTATCTGCAAGCCTGAGCAGGTGCTGGCTGCAATCCAGGTCTAGGGTAATATCGAGGAATTACCCCCTTGGAGGGGAGTCACTTTGAGCTATCTCTGCCTTGCAAGGCAATGTGCCCTCGCCAAGTGCTCCGTGTCCCTGTTGTTTTCGCGGCTCCTTCCCTTCAGATGTGTTGCACTTGCAATTTACTTTTTGAAAAGGCAGGAGGGGAATAAGGAGCAATTATTTATTTTGGTGTCAATTAGAAGAGCGAGCTTTTGTTGTAAACAAGGGCTCGCTCCTGCTGTTTTTGCCCGGCAGGGCTGTCTCGCTATGTCCGTGAGAAAACTGGGAGCAAATGGATTGCAACCAGGGAATCTGCACGCAAAAGGTAGGGGATGGTGGATCAATGTTGGAATTTGCCTATCAATGGACATAGATCATGGCTTGATGTATGCAATTGATCTTTCCTTCCCATCTCCCCATGGCACTTGGTTCATGGGAGCTGTAACAAAATCCTTGGAAGCGGAAGCGAGCTGCCAACGGCTCCTTTGGGAAGTGCTCTCTTGCATAACTTTGGCTATCTAAAAGGATTTCTGCACTTGACGCAGTGGTGATCACCAGCAAATGATGGATCTTCCCGTCCTAAGAGAGATGGAGAGCAATTTCCAGGGGTTCTTCCAGCAAATGATGGATTTTCCCATCCTAAGAGAGACGGAGAGCAATTTCCAGGGGTTCTTCCATCTCCAGCCCCGTGCAGGTAGACCAGTTGGCTGACTCAGGGCATCCAAGGTCAGGCAGCCTGAAACCCACCCCTAGTTACCAAGCGTGATGCGTCAGGACTTTCCTTTCCCCCTCAGGCTCCTTTTTACATATGAAACTTGTCTTTTTTTGGCCAAAGAATACGCCAGCTGCGTTGGAGTCCATTGTTAATAATAGTAATAAAGCAGCTCCTCCAACCGAGTGAAAAGAAATTAATTTTTTTTTTCCATTTCGCATTGGCACTAGGGTGGAGGTGATGCGGTTGTCACTCATCTGGAAGGAATTTGAGAGGAGAGGTAATTACAGAAGGCAGAACGGGAGCACGAGGAGCTGCAGCTACAGGTCTGGGGTATGGGGTGATGGCAGCGGGGTCCCACCCTGCTCTGTTGACGAAACACCGGGTTTCCAGGTAGCTCCTGGGGGAGTGTCGCCCATGCACTCTGCAGCCTTATTCATGAATTCGCTTTTTGGATGCAGGTAGCTGCTCTCATACAGCCTTTCATCCTCCATATCATTCTTTCCAGTGCTTTTTGCACTCCCTCAAGCAGCTTTTTTTCTCCTAATTCAAAGAAAAAGGGCTGTGTTTGGGCCCCCTCAATGTGGCCAAGGTTAAGCAGGCTCCAAAGCCTCTTTCCTCCCTTCCCCTCCTTCGTTTTCCAGGCTGAGCAGACGGGCAGGCTGATATCGAAGTAATAAATACTTCTTTGAGTGTATTCTGGCCATACCAAGGCCATAAAGGCAATTCGGACCCCCAGAGAGAGAAATCACAGTTGGAATTATGGTTGGAAAAGACCCTTAAGATCATCAAACCTTAACATAAACAAATCACTACCAAATTTGACTTGTTTTCTGTATACCTGGGCAATGATGAGATGGTACCTCCTCCCTGCCTTCTCTTGGCATCTCTGCTCTTTTCCAACATCTGCCTGGTCTGGCTGGTGGATATCCGCTCTCAGTCCAGGCTGAGATGTTTCCAAGTGCCTCTGCGTGTTTTCCTTGCAAAAATACATATATTCATAAAAGAAGAGTGTGTCTTACCTACTTGGGCTGCTTCACCTGTGCTACCTAATCTCAGTTTAATTATCACTAAAGTCAAGGCTGTAATTTACATTAATTGCTTAAATTAAAGCCTTTGGGTTAAACTTGGGCTGCTAACCTAAATTCAAACCCTGCTTATTTTGACTACAATTTACTATTTCATCTCCAGGTGATGACCATGGTCAACTTGAGCTCTTCTCCATGAGGGACCACAGGACCCGCAATGTCCCGGCACTGCGGGGATGGGAATCTCTGAGAGCTCCCGAGCAGGAGCCGAATGCCCGGGAATGTCGTTTCCCGAAGGGATGAATTAGGATGAACTCCTCTGAAGCTTTCCCATAGGTGTTGCCCCGTGATGGGTGTTGCAGTCCTTTGAGCCTGTTCCCAGCAGTATCTGGAGGCCAGTGAGCTATAACCAGAGATGACTTTGAAGTGTAGGTGTGACCTGCTTTCTCCAGATAATTATTTTCTGTGCTTGCACAGAGGCACTGATGCGGCCCAGGGTTCTGGAATAATTTCACCTTTGGTTTTGCTGTTGTTGACAGATGCTTCGTACAGAAGCGGGAGGTCCCATTTCCCCCTATGGCTTGTACTGGTTTAGAAGAGCATCAGTTTGACGGCTTCATCCCGTTCTCCTGCTTAGGTGGTGGTACCTAAAGAAAGCTAAATATGTAAAGTGCTGTTTTAACGCTTTGTGAACCCATCTTTAATCCAGGAGCAGGTCTGATGGGCTGAGATCTTCAACGAGCTCCACATGGAAAGCAGAATCTGTCAAGGTTTAAGGTTAACACAGCACTTTTGTCACATCTGCTCCTTTCTTATGGCCTCAGGCTGAGTCTTTTCTCCTGATAAAGCACCAGGCACTTTGCTGCTGCAAAGCTGTTTCAGATCAGCCCTGCTCCTGCACGTGCCATGTCCCACCGCTCTCCTGCGTGTCCATGCAGAGCTTGTGCAAAGTCCAATTTCCCTCTATTAAAACGAACCCGAACCGCCCAATGCCATTGCTAGTGTGCGCAGCTGGTGACATAACGAGGATTATCCATATGTCCCAGAGGCCACACGTTTATTTACATTGCACTGCTGGATGCCATCAGGTGCTACGCTGCATGCAGCAGGATATTGCAACCTTGTTTAAATAGCTCGGCCTGTACCATGCCCTGCAGATCATAGTGGGGAATATTGCTCTGCAGTTGGTTTTGCTGCGTCTTAGGCACCTTCCCTGCAGCCATTTTCACATTTTGTTTCATTTTCAGGCTATATAAACCATTTAGAACTTAAAGGAAAAAATAATAGTGTGTGAGCGGTCTTGTGGAAAAATCAGTACTTGAATCCAAAGCTCCCTGTGGAAGGGAGATATTTCCACAGGAAATATTTCCATAGGAAATGCCACCAGCATTTCCTTTCTTGTTTCCTTCTCTTCTTCCTACAGCTGCAGAGTAAAGAGGCAAGAGGCCTTGAGGGATCTGCATTGACTGCAGGCTTCCAGGTGGGTTTTCCATATGAGATCCTTGGATTACGGGCAAAGGATGGTGGCATTGGATGGAGGCTGCAGAGGTGCCCAGATGCCACGGGATGGATAAGGACATGGCACATCAGCTTGTGACCAGGTTTTGCTGTTGATTGCGGCCCACGCGCATCACGGTTCAGCAATGGGTTGTATACAAGTCCGTGTGTCACAACCCGTGCGCTCCAGACCAGGTCTCCTTCCCACGTGCTGGAGGGGACACTTGTGGCTTTGAGCCCCAGCCCCACAGCAGAACCTCTGGGGTTTGGAGTTCTTGCACGGCGCTTTTCCCTTGCTCTGGGTCCCCACCTGCTGGAGACCTGGCACTGGATTCTCCGACCTCCGTGTTTGGATGCGTTGGATCCGGTGGGTACCTGAGTTTCCCCGTTGAGTTGCGTAGCATCTTCTCCATTGCGTGAGGTGTGTTTGCCCTGCAGCTGGGCATGGACAATATCCCCTTTCCTCTCCTTCCAGGACATGCCTGGGCACATCCCATGTTGGAGTTGGAAGGGGCTGATTGCAGCGCACTAGGAATACGGGTTGGCTGACATGGAAGAGGGGCTGCTCTCCCACTGGTGCTGCTGTCGCTGCAGATCCCATCCTCATCCACCCACAGCACCATCCCCTTCCCACCCTCACTGCAAGTTCCAGCTGCTGCCTTTGCCTTCAGGTTCCTGCTTTGTGCCTGGATTCCTATGGATTCGTGCGTGGTCTGAAACGCTGCAGGAGCGAACGCCAGGGAATCCCCATGGAGCCACAGGAGGGAGCCCCGGAATGGCGAGGAGCTGCTGGACCTGCTCCATGAAGGTCTATAAACCTCCCTGGGAGCCGGGTGGGAATTGGGAGCCGGGTGCTGAGGTAGCTTGGAGCCCTCTGGATCTATAGAAGGGATCTAGGGGGACCTGTGTGTACCAGGACCACCCGGGTGCCCAAATGCCATGTGTGGGAAGGTGTCGGGAGCTTCAGCCCCTCTTTGGGGTGCTGCCTTCCTTCTCGATTGCTCCTTTTGGTTACAGCAGTGTTCGGCACTCTGATACGGAGCCCCCGGTTGATGCTTTTGGGAATTGCCTTCCCTTTCCCTCTCCCTTGTGCCTTCTCACTCCAATGAGAACGATTCAGCTCTTGGCTCGTATCTGGGTCATCTTATACTCCCTGTGCCAGAGTTTTCTGTCCATCTAAGCCTCCTTTCCACCCACCCCAACCTGCCTTAGAGTTACTCCAAAGCCCAAGTCCTAAAACTGAGCTGAATTTCCTCAAGGCAACAGTCCTTTCTCATGAGTGATTTGCAGAGCCCTCCCTCCAGCTGGGGACAGCACCCACCAGTGACCGGGTCCGCGGGGGAGTAAACACAGCCAGAAAACAGGAGATTTAAAAATGACAAATGCTCTTTATTGGACATACAGCATGGCAGGTTGAGGGGTTATAGCCATGAGGACAAAGAGTAAGAAATCAGTGTGGCAAGTCATAAATGCAAAAGCAATAACCTTTCCCGCAGGTATCTGAGAAAACAGAAGGGGCTAGAAATATCTTTGGTTGCAAACACAATGTTTGGAGGTTGTAACGTGTAGCAGACAGGTTTTAGAGTGCCTTGGAGCTATTTTCCCTGCTGAGGACCTGGAAGTGATTTCACAAGGGTGCTGCTAAGATCTTCTCTGCAGAGTTGTGCTTGGGCAGCAGTTAGCAGCGAAAAGGCACTGCAGAAATTCCCCAAATCTGAAGGAATCAGCTGTCCCCATTCAGCAAAGTGCTTCTGCTTCGCCTTAAATACGTGACTCCAGAGGGGACGTGAAGTCGGAATGGAAGAGCAAGGACTGTGCTGAAAGAGGGCTGCCGCGGGGACCCTCCTGCTCTCCAAAGCCCTGTCGGTGACAGAGGCTACAACCTGTGCTTTAGCCAAAGGCGCTCCAGATTCTTGGGTCCTCGTCTCGCCCCGTGTTCCTAGGGACGAGGACGAAGGTTTCGAGGAGGAGAGGGTCTAGCAGAGCTATTTACACCACTGATTCGTAGGGCAGCACTTGCTTTCGGAAGGCGGGAGAGGCGCTGTCGTTCGAAGCCGGGGCTCGCCGCCCTTATCTGATGGTCTTTTTGCTGGTGGTGGTCTTGGACACGATCCTCACGCTGCCCCCCGTGCTCGAGCTGATGCCTCGGCCGCTGCTGGAGCTGAAGCTGCTGCCTCCGCCGTAGCTCAGGCCGCCGCCAAGCCCCGCGCTCGCGCTCCCGCTCCCCACGCCGAAGCCGCTGCTGCTGCTCATGCTGTAGCTGCCGCCGCCTCCGCCGCCCATTCCGAGACCTCCGCCCATGCCGAGACCTCCGCCCATGCCCATGGAGCCGCCGCCGTAGCCCATTCCGCTGGAGGTGCTCACCACGGCTGCAAGGAAACACCGCGGGCGCCCGTCTTAGACCCTGCTGTCCCCCCAGAGCCAGGGGCACCCATGGGACCCCCATGGGGACCCAGGGACACCCATGACATGCACGGTCGCCCCTGCATTGGGGAGAAAGGCCACGATGGGTGGGAGGTGGAGGTACTTACAGACGCTCACGGCTCCGACTCCTTCTCCCGCGAGCCTGTTGGGCAAGGAGGAAGGAAATAAGCGATAACGTCCAACTACAGATAAGGCAAAACCTAGATGCTAGGGCAATCTCATGATTTCCATGGCCTTCAGGAGGGCCCATCCTTTGGTGGATGTCTACATCCCAAATGAAGGGGCATGGTGTTGATGCTGGGGTTCCTTAGTGAAAAAGATGTCAAGAGCTGGCCGAGCTCAACCTCTCCTAGAAAGCTCACAGGTTCTAAACACCTTGATTTCGGTTGCTGCATTATATCACTGGGTGCTCCTGGCCATTCTTGACCCAAGGAGAGGGGACCCTATGGAAAGAGCAGGACGAAACACCCACCTGCTCTCCTCGCCCTCCAGCAGCTTCCTGTAGGTCGCGATCTCGATGTCCAGGGCCAGCTTGACGTTCATGAGCTCCTGGTACTCGCGCAGCTGCCGGGCCAGGTCTGCCTTGGCCTTCTGCAGGGCATCTTCCAGCTCGGTGAGTTTAGCCTTGGCGTCCTTGAGGGCCATCTCCCCGCGTTCCTCCGCCTCAGCAATGGCCGCTTGCAGGCTGGCACACTGCACGGGAGGGAAATGGATTTAGTTATTTAACTCTTCGCCTCCGTCCTGCAGCGGCTGTAGCTTCCCCATCCTACCTGTTTCTTCACACTCTCGATCTCGTTGCGCAGCCTCTGGATCATCCGGTTGATCTCGGAAATCTCTATCTTGGTGTTGCGCAGGTCGTCCCCGTGCCGCCCCGCGGAGACCTGGAGCTCCTCATACTGATGTGCACGAAGAGGAATAGTGCGTGGGGGAAGAGGAAGAGCAACGGTTAGGTACTGCAGGGCTCTGGAGCCGAGGAGGGTGAGAAGCCCATTGCAACACACACAGGAAGATAAATTCCTTTCTGGAGCAGCACTGGGATCCTCTCCCAGCTCACATGATGCCAATAAACCACAAAAATGACCTTCTTGCTGGCCCCGTTTGGCGTGGTGGGTTACCCACCTTGTTTTGGTACCAGGCCTCGGCCTCTGCCCGGCTCCTGTTGGCGATGTCCTCGTACTGCGCTTTGACCTCTGCGATGATGCTGTTGAGGTCCAGGTTGCGGTTGTTGTCCATGGACAGGACGACGGAGGTGTCAGATACCTGCTGCTGGATCTGGGACAGTTCCTACAGAAGATATAAAAAAAATCAAGTCAGCTGTTTGGTATCTGGAGTGTAGTCAAGAGAAGTCCTCAGAGTTCTCTTGGTCAAGATTTTGTGATGTTTTCTCATGTTTTCCCCTCTTCAGTCTCTATCTCTATGTCCTCTTCTGTCATTATAACTTCAAACAGCCACTTAAAGCACCTAGTCTGGTGGCCAGATGTCTGTGTTGATATATAAGAAATGAGCAGACCCTGTGTGAGGGGAGCTGGAGAGGGGCTGGGGGCTGCTTACCGCTTCGTACAGGGCTCTCAGGAAGTTGATTTCATCTGCCAGTGAGTCTGCTTTGGCCTGCAACTCCACCTTGTTCATAAAAGCACCATCCACATCCTAAAGAAAAGAAAGTCAAAAATTTCTGGTCATCCAAGAATGCATGAGGGACCTCAGGACATCAGTGCGACCATTGCTCTGCTTCCAGGTCTGTTATTTTTATTTCAGGTCTGTTATTTTTATCCTGCTATGGTCAAGGTGTAATGTGGGGCACGTTGTTTGTGAACCAGAACTAGGTCTCTGATCAAAGCGTAAAGCTCTGACTCTTGCAGATGTGACCAGGAATGGCCTGAGCCACAGGTCAGATGTTTTGTAACTGGAGGGGAAAGGACCAACATGCCATATAGTCACTGTCATGGAGAAGGTCACGTCCATTCAGTGACCTGACAGGGAGCTGGCCCCATCCTGACATCCCAGTGTCACATCTTCACGCAAGACCCAACCATGAGCTTGGTGGACCCCAACTTCCATTGGCTTTGGTTGGACTCTGTGCGCTGAATCCCTTTCAGGGTCCATCCCATTGCTTCCCGTTTAACTCACCTTCTTGAGGACCACAAACTCGTTCTCGGCACCAGTGCGCCGGTTTATCTCATCTTCATATCTATTAGGAAAAAATGAATGAGAGGGATTTATTGGAAATGAAGTGCAAAGGGAACATGGAAGGCAGAGATGGGACCACTTTGGTCCCATATTATTAGCTGTGGCTCACGGATATATCCTTTTCTAAGACACCCAGTTGTTTACAGTCCAGAGGAGATGCAAAGAAAATGATTATTGACTCCGAACCTACAAAGACTCCATGGTGTGACTAGTCCCAGCTAAAATTAATAGATAGTAATCACTGCCCTTAAAATGCAGTTTATGCATAAATGCATGCAGAATTAGAGCTGTTTCAGTAGGAAGGCAGGAGCTGGTATTCTGGGTGACCTTCGCCCAAAGCGAAGTTATGCAAAGGCTTCCAATGAAGCTGCATTGCAATACCTGCAAATATGTAATAAGGGAACAATTGGAGATTTGATATTATAATAATGGTAATGGCTCCGAATAACCTGCTGAACCATTTAATTAAAAAAAAAAAAAAAAAAAAGTCTGTGATTCTTGAGCCATGATTGTGCAAGAGCAGATCCTTGTGTTCAGACTAGGCTTCTGTGGAACTTTTTATGGCTCTAAGCAATATCTTCTCATCAGATAATCTGGGCAGGGCTTAGCTAGAAAGTAGACAAAACATGTAGGCTGCAGAGGCAGACGCACAGATTTTACAGGCAAGTTTATGCCAGTTCGCTAAATAATATTTGCATAGCTATCCCTGCAGATGGATCTCTAATGGACATGGGAAGAAGAGAAAAAAACGCCATCCGATTGTCCAAAATCTGGACAATCTCCTTGGTCTTTTTTGACCTCATATTTATTAAAGACCTGGTTGAATAAAGGGAGAGATTTTTCTTGCCAGAATTCGGCTACTTCAAAATTAGCTGCCTCACCTTAAAACCAAACAGCAACAAAATAAACCCAGCAAAAACCACCTAAAAGCCCTCTGTGAGTGGTGGAGGCAGGCAGCATGTCCTGAAAAGACTCCATCCCATCTGGGCCAGGTAGCTTATCTTAGGGTAGGGTAAATTGCCTCTTCCAGGGAATTTTTTTCCCTCTGTTTTACTCTAGAGATAACTCAGACAACCTCAGATGTGCCGAGCATTTTGCATGGCCAGAGCTGAATGAGCCTGGGTACAAGCAGATAGCAGAAAGGCTGGAATTTCCTTTGCCAAAGGAGAAAAATGCAGTTTTTTTGTGGGATTTTGGAAAGTGGCAGTTTATGGCTGTTTCCATCCCTTATGGTTGCATTTTGCCTTCTCCAGGTGTTCAGTCCCAGGAAAGCCGTGGGATAAGACCCTGTCACACTGGAGCAGCTTCCCGTGGGCAAATGAATTCCGTGCTAAATGCTGATCCAGCACGTACGAAATCTGGCATAACAAGAGGCAACTCTGAGACTGGGTTTTGCTTCTGAATATGCATTTTGCAAATAGGGTAGGGAATCTGGTGCAAATCTCAGGCATGTTCCTGGAAGCATGAATTGCCAGTCCCCTTTTCCACAGCTTTTAATAGTCTAGACTGCAGAGCACAATTTCTTACTTGTTCTTAAAATCTTCCACCATGTCCTGCATGTTCCTCAGCTCTGAGTCCAGTCTTCCCCTCTCTCCCATCAGACTGTCCAGCTGCCGCCGCAGGTTGTTGATGTAGGATTCAAAAAGGGGCTCAAGGGACTTCCTGGTGACTGTGTGACCCTGCTCTTGCAGGAGGGTCCACTTGGTTTCTAATACTTTGTTCTGCTGCTCCAAAAATCGCACCTGGGAAGACAAAAACAGGCACGTGCTTGACAACCGCATGAGCGAGTCACGTAGCCCAGTGCCAGGAAAAGGAGGATGCAGAGAAAAGAGAGTTAGAAAGACATTGGGAATGTAGGGCAGGAATGGCTTGGGTCTTCCTGCATGATTTTAGGGCACCAGGTATAATAGAGAAGCTAAATGAGATCTGTTGAGTGTTGATAAAGAGACCCAACCCCAGCATTTGCAGCTTTAGGTGATCCACTTGACTGCCTTAATGGTTCAAATTGGTGGGATTCTATTGAATTCTGTGAAATTTGCCATTTTACACCAGCAGAAGATCTATCCAGCCCCACAGAAGCTTTTCGAAGGGGGAGACATCAGGGCAATAAGCGAGATGCTAGAAAAACTCATTCTTGCAAAGAGGAAATTTAAGGCAATTCTTAGTGTTTGGCCAACAGGAATTTCTAATGCCAAAGCCAAGCAAGTCCCCAAATCCAAAGGAGGTTTCTCCCTTTTGTTCTTTCCTGTGGCACATGAGAACATGCACGGACCGATGGTTTAAGCCCAAACTCTCACCTTGTCGATGAAGGAAGCAAATTTGTTGTTGAGGGTCTTGATCTGCTCCCGCTCCTGCGTTCGCACCTTCTGGATCTCGGGGTCAATATCCAGTTTGAGTGGTGCCAGGAGGCTCTGGTTGACGGTCACTTCGTGGATGCCGCCCGGCGGGCAAACGGGGAACCCGGGGCCACCTCGACCACCAAATCCAGGACCTCCCAGCCCAAATCCACTGCCCAGCCCGTAGCCGCCACCACCACCAGCTCCTCCTAAGCCAAAACCGGCGCCTGCTCCACCACCAAAGCCAACACCAAATCCTGATCCTCCACCAAAGCCGTATCCGCCACCGGCTCCACTCCGTAGACCTCCACCGACTGAACTGTAGGAAATTTTTCTGCTTCCACCAAGGTTATAGAGACTTCTGCTGCCGAAGCCACCACCAGCTCCGAAGCCTCCTCCACCTCCGGCTCTTCCTCCTCCAACTCTGGAGACGGAGACGGAGCTAAAACTGCTCCTGGCACCACCGCTACCTCCTACGATAGCAGAACCTGAGCTAAAGCCCCTCATGCCCCCGCCAGTAGATGATCTGAAAGAGATCCGACTCATGGTGGCTCCTTTAGCTGGAAATGCAAAGAACAGGAACAAAAAAAAAAGTGGTGAATTAAAGCTGAGCTGCAGGAGAGGAGCAAAGGGCAACAGAGACAGAAACCCCTGTGATGGGAGAGCTTGGGAGCCTCCTCTTTTATCTGCTTGGAAAACTTGGCACGGGAATTCAGAACTTGACGTGCCTTGCAGCAACTTGCCTTGTCAAACACACCTAGGCTACGGCGAGGAGTTGAAAAATGCATTGTTTGCAGGCAGGGAAGTAACGGAGCGATCGAGCTCCCCCCTGCTGCTCTGAGTCACCAAATCAGAATGGGATGGGACGACTCGCCGGGATCTGTGCTCGCTCCGGAGCGGGATGCAGCACGACTCAACCAAGACCCCAGGAGCTGCTTTCCCTTGCATGGAAGCAGGAAGGTCTTTTGTGGGCGCGCTCAGTTGTGTTAACAGCACCAAAATCATTGCAAAATTCTGTTGAGGGTTAAACATATTGAGCAACTCAAAGGGCAGGAGGGGATATCTGCAGAAATAGGGACTGAGGCTGCCCAGGTTGGGCATGAGCTCTAATCGGCTGTGAAAGCCTTGAAGTGATGACTTCTCCATGGATTCCTTTTGGAAAAGGGGATCATAGTGTGGGCTGCCAGCCATGAACTGAGTGGCAGTGGTCTCGTGGTAGCATTTTCTGAGATCTCACCCCAAAATGATCTTCCCTTGTTGCGGGAGGAGCAGGACCCGAGTTATTACTCGGTGTGTCTTTCAGCGACAACATGGGAATCGCCTTTCCGAAATCACTCTAAATTACCTTAAGTAGACTTATAAAATATTTAAGTGTTGATTGAAAGGGTTGCATTGCATCAGGTACTCCATTAGAAATCAGATGTTTAGCGCTCTTTCCCCCACAGTTTTCACATCGGCTCTGGCTCTTTGAGTGGTTTTGTGCAGGGAAATTTGGCAGCGTTTGCGTTCAGGACAACCAGTCCTCCTGAGACAAGACTTTGGTGAGTCACTTTGGCCCCTTGGGCTTGAGCTTTTGAGTGAACTATCTCCTAGGTGCTTCGATTGATGAGATATTGTGTTTTAGGACAGCCTAAAGGTCCGAGAGCCGAGACCCACTTCTCTCGTGTCCATCAAGAGCTGGACACAGGTTATAAGAGATGGGGGCTCCTCCCAAGCACCCCAAAACCTCTGCAAACTCTGGGCCAGACTCTGCCCCATCACATCCTTGAGTGACGAGGGCCATTGACCCCCAGCAGGCCACTTGTCAGATAAGATAACAGTGAGATGAAAGCTCAAGTGAGAAATCAAACAGATTCCTGCAGATTTGGATACGTGAGCAATCACTGCAGGGACTTAATCCAAAATTAGGAGCTTAAGGGTATCTGTAGCATCTCACAGCTTGTTTCTCTTGATGTTTTTCCAACCGTTGCGTTTTCTTCTTTTTTTTTTTTTTTTTTTTGAGGCTGGGAACTTGAATGAACGTGAGCAGAAATGTGTTCCTTCCCTCCCTGCCATTGCGAAGGGCAAATATCCTTCGCTTCCAGCATTCCCGGCACTGCTTATTGCCAATAACGTGAGTCACGAGCGCCCGGAGCGCGTTGAGCCGAGCTGTCGGGAAGGCCGCGGGTGGGAGCCGCGCTGCAACGCGCTCGTCTTGCTGCACTGGAGACGTCGCGGCAAGGGGGTGCTCTCGTCTCGCCCATGGAGACGTGGGAAGGTGCCGGCTCTTTTGCAAGGTGCTGGAAACGCAAAGTTTCACAGGAAAATTGCACCCACGCTCGCCTGACCGGTCCAGGAGCTGCTGAGGCTGCCAGCAAGCCCTGATTCCGCGTCTGATATGCAGAGGTGTCAGTAAGAGCGTCACAGCAGAAGCAATGCCGTAAACGTTACCGACTTTATGTTGATGCTGGAAATAAGCAAACTGTGTCACAAGCGCAACAGATGGGCAGAGATTTGGGGATTTCTCGGCCTGTCAGGCCTTGGCAGACGCGAATGGGCACCTGTGTGCCCAACCCAGGGGAACGGGGCTAGGCAACGCCAGCAGCGGAGCTGCCTTTGAGTTCCAAAGAACTATGCAAAGTCGCACCTGGGAATCTGCGCCCAGGCTGCAAATGCTTTAATTACGGCGCTGAAAAAGGGTTCGCGTTCAATCCTCGGCTCCCCGGCTCTTCTAGGAAAGGCGCTTGCTGCAGACGGGGGTAATTAAGTAGAATATTACAAAGGGTTTTGAAGAGCAAAGCCAGCGATGGCAGCAGAGCAAGGGCAGGATCTCACAGCTCGGTGACCGCAGGAGCTCGGCTGCCTGCGAGCTCCTCCGCTCCTCTTTTGGACCCTGATATTTGCCTTTTCTCACCCTAATCTGGCAGAAAGACACTCAAAACTACATGGTTGGTTAACGCTGGGCTGGAATATTAATTCCTCACACTCATTTAAATCAGCATTAGCGCGGGCGAGTGCAAGAGCTTGGGATGACTCAGTTTTAACCAGCGCTTATTTTTGGCTTCAGCAGAGGCCATGGGGGCATTTCTGTCCCTGTACTTTGCTCTCCGCTCCTGCTGCTCCTTTCCTTGATGGATCCGTGACTCTTGTGTGTCTTTGCAGCTGGATTTCAGCCACATTTTGCCAGGGAGGCTGCAAGCGCGTGCTGGAAAGCCGCTCGCTCAGCGTGTGCTCACTTGCTCCTTCCCGGTTGCTGCTCCGAGTTATGTAAAAGCCGGGATGCTGCGAGGTCAGGGAGGAGGGAAGCGTCTGGCTCTTTGAAATGCAATGAGGAGCCAATGTTTGTCTGGGGGTTTGGGGGCAGGTTTGGGGGCTGTGAGGGCTGCAGCTGCAGCTTTGAGAGATGCTCCGGCTCACCGAAACCCAGCCCAGCTCCAGATCCTGCGGATAAAATCCTCCCCCAGAGCCCTCTAAGGCTTGGTTTTGCTTTGCCTTTTTAAGAAAGACTGGATTTTTGCCCTAGCTAACAAAGGAAAACCCTCCCTGCCATGAAAGAAAGGCGTTTTGGATCAACCCGCAAAATATGCAAAGACTCGAGCTGTGCTTAATTTTGTTACTGCTTAAACAGACAAGCTGTGTCTTCCCCCAACCCCTGCCTCCTACTTCTCTTTCTCTTCCCTTTTCCATTTCATTATTTCTTTCAAAATTTCTTTCAAAATTGAAAGGAATATTTCCTGCTACTGATTCCCCTTTAGAGTAAAAAGAGGCAACCTCCACTAAACTACAATCCGGTTTTACTGGAACACGCTCCAAAAAGAGAAAGGAAGGAAAACACAGCGTCATTTCAGTATCAACTCAAGTACGAAAAGCCACAATTTGAGGTTTTTAATGGTGCTTTCACAAAAATAAAAGGACTCATTGGGTGCTAGAGGGATGAGTGCAGCATTTAGAAAGGGGAACGTCGACTTTGGTGCTTTTATACCCTCATGGCTGGGCTCCTGCTTCCTCTTACCGTCAATCCCAAGTGCTGGATCGAAACACGACTCGGATTCTCTGCTTTTCTTTGGACAAGAAATCCTGTGGGTGGTGGAGAAGCTGAAATCCTCCCTGGATCCTGGTGCTCAGGGCCCTTCAGTCAGTTTTTCTGGAGTGATTTTCGCCAGGATGAGTGGACTTTTGCCTTGATTGCTGCTACCAGCAGAGGGGAAGTCAATGAGACTGAGGCTGTTGGCTGATTTTTGCGCTTTTTAGACCAAACTTTAGCATGAGACAACAGCAAGCCAGGTTGCCACCAAACACTGGTGAGGATGCTGGATCCCGATGGACTTCAAAGGCAACTGCTATTGCTCAGCACACTTAGACCTGTATTTTTAGAAGCTTGACTAAATCTGGGAGAGAGAGGGATTTTCCACTGCTCCAGGAGTACTTTGAGGTGATTCCAATGGACTCTGTACAATGAGGGATGCTTTAAAAGGGGCCCTGGGCTTGCAAACTGCTGCTTTGGTTCTTTCAGCAACCTCCCAAGTTGTTTCTACATAGCAGAAATGTGGGATAAAGATGGGTTGCCCCACTCGAAGGAATGAGTTCCCAGCAGTGAAGGCAAAGCAAGTGGGATTAAAGCCACATTCCCAGCCCATCATTGGGCTTCTGTGGACCAGAACCCAAAGCCAACCCAAGCTAAACCTTCCTTCTGTTCTATGGGATGTGCATTAGCTGATGCTGGGCGGCTAACTGCAAAAACAAGCAAGCTGCTCAGCCTCATTTTTTTTTTTTAAAGCAACCTCAAAAACCTCCCATTCCTCATTTAGAAAATCACCCAGGCCTGTGTTTTCCTTTTTCGGATCCTTTGGGAAATCTGCTTAGTGTTTGCTCCGCTGCTTTTCCTGAGTTGGGGCCCAAATGCTTAACAACTACAGTGCGAGGAGCAGGAATGGGGTGGCGAGGGGGATGCAGGAGTGATACAGGAGCGCCGGGTTTGCTCTCCCGTCGGGTTTATTCGGGCTGCACGGCGTTCTTCAGGCTTTGGCTTTTGATGCTCTTTTTGCTGGAAGAAGTTTTGGAGACGATTTTCACCCCGGGGTTGGTGCCTTTTGCGCTTCCAGAGCTGAAGTTTCCTCCGCTCGTGCTCAACCCGCTGCCGCCGCTGCCTGCTCCGAAGCTGTGAGCGCTTGTGATGCCGAGACCGCTGCCTCCTCCGTAACCACCTCCGAGACCACCACCACCTCCGAGACTGAGTCCTCCTCCGCTTCCAAAGCTGTAGCCTCCACCGCCGCCTCCTCCAAGACCAAAACCGCTTCCACCGCCGCCTCCAAGACCAAAACCGCTTCCACCGCCTCCTCCAAGACCAAAACCGCTTCCACCGCCACCTCCACTTAGGCTCAGTCCACCAAATCCTCCTCCTCCGCCAGCCAGGCCCGAACTGGAGCTGATCACGGCTGCAAGAGAAACAACCAGACAGTCAGGCAACTGCCGTGGCAATCAGCTGCTTCCAGAAAACACCGTGTGGTCCTGAATCCCTAGGGATTTAACCTGACTTCCATTCTCTGCACAACCACTAAAGGCTCTGAATGTCTTCTATGGAGCGATTGGCTTTTTATGGAGCGAAAGGGCCCAAATTGCCCTTTTCTGTGGGTTCTTGCCTTGCTCTGCTCTAGTGGACTCAAGATAAGGTTTGTGATACTCACAGTAGCTGATGGGGTTCAAGCCCTCTCCGCTGAGCCTGTTGGAGGACAGAGAAGGGCAGGTCAGTGCAAATGAGAGAGACCCTTGGGGAGCCCAACCTGCTTGCAGGGAGAGCAGGATTCTCTCTATTTTTGTTGCTACGGGGGTTTCTTTCCCACCTGCTCTCCTCGCCCTCCAGCAGCTTCCTGTAGGTCGCGATCTCGATGTCCAGGGCCAGCTTGACGTTCATGAGCTCCTGGTACTCACGCAGCTGCCGGGCCATGTCGGCTTTGGCCTTCTGCAGGGCATCTTCCAGCTCGGTCATCTTTGCCTTGGCATCCTTGAGGGCGAGCTCGCCGCGCTCCTCGGCGTCTCCGATGGCCGTCTGCAGAGTGGCACACTGCAAGGGGAGGAAACGGGAGACTCTTAACTGCTGCTCTTCTTTGTGGGCAAGAGACACCCCAGGGATAAAACCATTCTGGCCCTGGTGTTAATGAACTGTGGTTATTAATGAGATCATTGATCCATATCCTGGAAAGAGTGATGTGTTGCATAGGCTGAGGATAGGGAATAGCAACCCTTGCTATTCATGGTCACGGTCCAGAGCTGCTGAAGTCCATGAATGACAAGACAGCAGCAGGTAGCAGAGCTGTGGTACCAAGAGACTGCAGCATTTGGCCCCACAGGTTCTTTTTGCCAATCCTACCTGGTTCCGCGCGTTCTCTATCTCTGACCGGATTCTCTGGATCAGCCGGGTGAGCTCGGAGATCTCCCCCTTTGTGTTGCGCAGGTCGTCTCCGTGCTTCCCTGCAGTGGCCTGCAGCTCTTCAAACTGAAGTTTAGAAAGAAGCATAAACAGATCTGGATGTCCATGTAGGCAGGATGTTACCTAAATTGCTTCACAAAGGGACAGAAGTAGGGTTTTTTTTGCAGAAATGCATCCGTTCCATCTATGGTTCTGCTCACCTTGGTTTGGTACCAAGCCTCGGCCTCTGCCCGGCTCCTGTTAGCAATGTCTTCGTACTGCGCTTTGACTTCAGCTATGATGCTGCTGAGGTCCAGGTCCCGGTTGTTGTCCATGGACAGAATGACGGCAGTGTCGGACACCTGCGCACTGAGCTGAGCCAGCTCCTGGAAGGAACAACCAAGTCATGGTCCTGTGCGTACCTTGTCAAATGCCATCAGTGATGGCAAGATCTATGCCGGGGCTGACAGCAGGACCGGGGAGAAGATCCGTACCGCCTCGTAGAGAGCTCGTAGGAAGTTGAGTTCATCAGTCAGGGCATCCACCTTGGCCTCAAGCTCCACCTTGTTCATGTAGGCAGCATCCACGTCCTGGAAAACAGCAACCCCAATGACACCTGCAGCACCGGCACCTCCTCTTTGCCTCAACCAAGAACCAGCAAAGCTTGGAGATGGGGCTGCCCCTTCCTTGCAGCAAGAGGGTTGCCTGACTGGAGAAGCCAGTAGAGTAGAGCACATAGAGTGCTCTTGGCCAAAAGAAGGGTTGATAACCTCGTAAGGGGATGAGGATGGGGTGCAGGTACTTGGTTTGGGGTTCCTGGCATTGGTGACAATCTCTGCATCTTGCCCAGACAAGTGTTTATGGGAGTTATGGGTCAAGAGTTGGAAATAATTTACTTCCAGCCTTGTCAAAACCCCTTATGTTAAGGCTACTGCAGGCTGTGAAATCTTTTGGGTTGGCTCTGCATTGGTACCACCTTCCATCTCACCCACCTTTTTAAGGACCACGAATTCATTCTCTGCTGCTGTGCGACGGTTGATTTCCTCTTCGTATCTATGGGGATGAAAGGAAAGACGTGCTGGATCACACCATGGTAAGTAGGAAAAATTGTACAGGTAGGACTGTGCGATGGGGCTGGGGATAAGGTTTGCAAATCAGCCTCTTGGAGAGTGCCCTGCTCCAAGCTGCGAGCATCTCTTTTCTCGAGGGCTTGAAACAAAATATTTTGGCATAATGTAGATGGAACAAGGAAGGTAAATCAGTCTGTATAAACGGTTTTCCTTTGCAAATACCATCTCAAAACTGTTTTATTCTGGCTCACACTGCCTTCGCTCATTGGAAAAATGTTGACCAACCTCCTTCCTCCTGCTGGGGGAGGCACCTTGTAAGAGCTGTGTCTTAGAGGGTGATTAATGAGGTGCCTTGTGATGGGCTGGGGTTACTTGTCTCCTTCCCCTGTCTATTTTAGAAGGTTGGATGAATGTGTCAGACTAGATATTTGACCATGGAAAAGCCAAATTTAACTGAGATTAATCTTACGTAGAGCTAAGCTAAACCATTTGCATCCCATTTCACCCTAGGGTGCCCAGATGTGCCCTTAAAACGGCACTCACTTGTTCTTGAAATCCTCCACGAGGTCTTGCATGCTTTTGAGCTCCCCGTCCATGCGTCCCCGCTCATTGAGCAGGCTGGCCAGCTGCCGCCTCAGGTTGTTGATGTAGGCCTCAAAGAGGGGCTCCATGCTGCTTTTGCCCGTGTTGTTTTTTTGCCCCTGCTCCTGCAGGAGGGCCCATTTGGTCTCGAGCACCTTGTTCTGCTGCTCCAGGAAGCGAACCTGAGCATTGGGAAGCAGAAGATGTTTATTGGAAGATACCTCTGAGCGTGTGGACAAACAGAATCAGTACCCGAGACGGACGGATGGTACAAGCCAAGGAAATACCCAGTTGAGACCAGTGAGTCCAGCTCTTTATGTCCTCCTCATTACCTAGGTCTATTTTAACCCATCTATAGCTAAGCAAACCTGACATCAGTGGGAAGTTCTACTCAGAGGCAATTTAATTCAGCAAGTTCACAAACAATCGCTAGAAAATATGAATTCAACCCTACCATCTTTTACTTTCTTTAACAGCTTCCACTTTTCTCTTCTTTATAAGTGATATTTTTTCCTCCTTCTTTAAGCTAAGATTTGAGGTTAAAAGCCAAGAAAGGATTTAACACAAGTCAATGGACAAAGGACTGTAACTTACAGGCAATAAAACAGTTCAGTCCTGTAGCTGTTTAGAAGTATGTTCTCCTTCAATTTTTTGAGATGTGAGAGTAGGACATATACAATAGCCTGAAGCTTTATGAAGCTATATTTTAAAGATAGATCTCTCACTCTATCAAATTAGGTAGAACTTTAGGCAGAAATCTCACCTTGTCGATGAAAGAAGCAAATTTGTTGTTGAGGGTCTTGATTTGCTCCTTCTCATCTTTTCGCACCTGCTGGATGTTTGGGTCAATCTCCAGGTTCAGAGGTGCCAGGAGACTCTGGTTGATAGTCACTTCTTGGATTGCACCGACTCCAGGGGGGCCAATGCCAAATCCTGACGGACTTCTGCCACCCCCCAGCCCTCCGCCAAATCCTCCCAGTCCACCTACTCCACCAAAGCCTCCACCACCTCCGTGTGTGCCACCTAAACCAAGCCCGTAAGCACTTCCACCAAAGCCATAGCCTCCACCTCCGCCACCAGCACCACCTCCACCACCAAGAGCGAGTCCAAGTCCGCTTCCCAGGCCAGAACCGCCACCAGCTCCACCTCCAAAAGCCGCCCGGTAGCTGCTGCCAACACCGATGGAAATCCTCTTGGTGCCACCAAGGTTGTAGAGGCTCCTGCTGCCAAAAGCAGAGCCGCCGCCGCCACCACCTCCTCCAATGAGCCTTCCAAAACCACCGCCACCTCCTCCTCCGGGTCGTGCCATAGACATGGAACTAAAGCTAGCCCGGCTGCTGCTTGGAATAATAGCAGAGGCCGCGCTGAAGCTTTTGCCTCCCCCTCCAGCTCTCATGCTGTAGGTTTGACGGTTCATCGCAGCAGGAGGTAAGAGCCCGGCACGGAGAAGAACCTGCAGGCTAGGAGAGGACCTCTCTGTGGTGGAGGAGAGCATGGCATGGCCTTTATATCCCCCTGGGGATCTGGGCTTGGTTGCATGGAAGTCAAGAGATCAATTTAGTGCCTTCATGGTTTTGACGTGCCGGGCAGCCAGCTGTCTCATTGAACTCGTTAAGCACTCATTGCACTCAAAAATGCCTCTTGGTGTTTGTCTGCTCATCTAGAAGAGTTATCTAACTCCCTGGTTTGTGGTGGGGAGAGCCCAGCTGTAGTGCTCAGTCTTTATGTCCTTGCAGATGTGCAGACCCTCCCGGCAGACTGTGCAGAACTGCAATGTTTGCAACATTTTCTTCTTGATATTTAAGATTTCAGGTCACTAGCAGCATTTATGCATCCTGGTAGCATTGCCTGCTCTGTGCACATGACTGGAACTCAATATAGGCCTGCATATTTTCAGGGCAGGAATCTACATGTTCCTTGAAATACGTTCATGTGCCCAAGTGCTGGAAAACATAAAGTATTAGCTAAAGTCCCACTGGTTTCTCTGGAAGAAATATTAATCAGGTGCTTCATGTTCTACTGAATATAGAAGCCCAAATATGTGATTAACCCTGCAGAAGTGCTATCAGTCGGATTCAAACCAGGAGAGTTGGCCATTTGGACCAGATTTCCCATTGCGGAGCCAAATTCCCAGGTGACACCAAATGTCTTGCTGCTCTTCGGGAAACGTTGAGCTAAATCTCCCTGAACTGCAATCCCTGAACATATATTGCCTTGATTATTTGCATAAAATGCAAAACCCGGGCGCGATGGGAAAATGAGATCGACTTTATGCTTTCGTGACCCAAAAAAAAGGCAGATTGTCCCAAAGCTGACAGACGGGTTCGGAGCAAATATTAGAGCTGAATGAAGATGATGGGATTAAGGGTGCGGTTGCCAAGAAGACAGAGGGGGAATTGCCTTTTTAGGCTCCCACACTCTTCTTCCTTCAGCCTGCTGCCCATAAGGTATGCAAGCAATGCAAAGGCTGGGGTGAAAACTCACAATTTCTGGACTTTTCTGGCTTATTGCATGCAGGTGGCTGCTAGGATGGGCTGGGATTTGCCGATTTGTGCCCAAATGCAGCTCTTTCACACACCTCTGGCCACTCAGATCAGCTCTGCAAGACTCAGAGATCTCCCAAATGCACATTCAGAATGAGACCCACCAGGATTTGACCCTCAGAGCCTGTTTGGGCTCCAACTACCCCAAAAAATCCTCAATCCGGAGCTTGTTCCTGGCCTTCCTTTCCAAAATGGCTTGATCTACACAATCCTCTTCAGACAGACAGCAAAAAAAAAAAAAAAAAAAAAAAAACAACAAAAACACATGGGTTTTGCAATAGTTGGGAGTTGAGAAGGGCAGGGACGATTAAAGGTATTTTCCCAGAAAGAGCCGGGCATGAGAGCTGCTCGGCCACTTTGGTACCCCGGGGAGCCGGCGGTTATTGGTGTGCTCTATATTGCTCTATAGCTGGGTGATGATCAACACAATAAACTGTTTTGGCACCAGGAGCTTTTTTTTCTGTCTATTTCTGCTTGTTATTTACACACAAATGAGCTGAAATCATAGTCATAGGGCCATAAAAGCTGAAAATAGCCACGGCCAAAGACATCCTCTCCGGGTGACTGGGAAGCCCAAGTTTGGCTTTCTCCACAAGGGCTGATCCATGGGATTTTCCTTGTCCCTCAACCCCAATGGTGGTGCTAAAACTTGTTGCTTATAAAAATAATTAGTACCTGATGATTGTTTTCTATCAGAAAAACCTTGCAGACATGAGAAGCCCCAAGCCACGGTAGTCCGGGCAGCCTCCGTGATGGAGGTGGATGCTCATATGAGGGCAACCAACAGCAGATCCATCACCATCCCATCGACATGGACAAATGGAGCCAAATTTGGGTTATTTAACTTATTCTCCAGCCAGTGGAGTTTAAAACATAAGTGTTTAGAGAAGAAAGTGCCCAGTGTTTTGTTTTGGAAAGGAATACTTATTTTCTTTTAAAATAAGCCTGTTTTTGTTAGAAGGTCTCAGGGCTGGAGTTGAGGATGTTTTCCTACTACCTGAGCTGGTTCCCGCTGATTTCTTTAAACAAAAGTTGTTTTTGTTGTTCTGCCTCCAGAGATCCCAGACACTGAGGGAGATCCCAAGCGGATCCCACGATCGGATACCTTTCCTGGTTAACTCAGCATTTCCAGACTTCCTTGTGGCTGTGCTCGTTTCTGGATGGAATAAAGGTATGCAAAAGCACATCAATAAGGAGGACAAAGTCTCCAAAAACTTTGTCAAAACTCCGGTTCTTGCGAGGTGCAGACTGCACCCATTTGGGGTTTTGTGTTTGAGAAAATATCTAATACCGTGGAGGGAAATAAGACCTGAGAGACAAAGCATGAATTATGCATGTAGTTTATTGAAGGTACAGCTGAAAGTTTGGAGTTGTGGATAATAAGCGGAGGATAATCAACTCTGTTCGCTTATGCATTAAAAGCATCAAATCTGTTTAACTAGTACACACACAGGAAAAACAACGCATGCATTTAACTACAGAAATATAAGGTGCTCATCGGTTTGTAATTAAAATGTGCTCTACCAAACCTGATGTAGCAACTTGGAACGATTTGCATAACCCTTACCAACCCTGTCATTAACAGGAAAAATTGGATTTTGTACTGTCATTAAGGAAGCTAAATAATAGCTGCCGCTTCGTCTTGGAGAATTAAGATGCCACTTTTCTTTCTGAAATTAGGATGGCCAAACTTTTTTGTTCTTTTGCAATAGCCGTGCTAGGGAAAATGTGGCAAGAACATCCCTGGTGAAAAGGGATCCAACAGAGGAGACTGATTAAGAGCCACAATAATGTGCGAATGCAGCTATGGGCTCTCTGAAATGAAAATCTCACCAGTTTGAGATCTTGGGGGGAATTTTTCCCCCAGGAGGACTGGGCAAGAGAAGGTAGTTTGGGTCCTGCAAGTAGTTTTTGGCAGAGCTGCTAGTCTAGTTCTTGCGTTGGCCTGGGCACTGCATGGTCGTGTAATTCCTATAGCTGTCAGAAGGTAGGGAAATACTGTTTTTAATGCAGAAATGCTAATTCTTTTAAAAAGTGATGTGCTATTGCTCTCCAGACTCTACCGGGTTGTTCTGACCACGCGCACGGCTGTATTGTACCTGTTCCCCGTGGCACAGACCCCCGGGCCGGGAATGATGACGCTTCCCGGGTTGCACTGATCCACCCCGGCACACATGACGGTGGCCACGCCAGGGGAGCACTGCACTGTGTCCGCCCCGGAGATCACGTCCCGACCCACGCAGCTCACCGCGCTCCTCGCCCCAAATCCGGCCCCTACCCGGGGCAGGCAGTCTACGCTGCGGGCGCTAAATCCAGCACCGCCGACTCCGAAGGAGGAAACTATTCCCAATCCCGAGCTGGCCCCTCCGGTCTTCACTGTACATTTGCCTCCGATTCCGGATAGAGTTCGGCATTCCCCGACCGTGCCACCGCCGCTGACCACAGCTGCAAGGGAAAAACAGGTTCACTGACTGCCCAAGCGGGATCATGGATAGCCATAGGGAAACTTGGAAGCTTTGGAGGTTGATAAGGAAGCAAGGGGAATGTTTTGCTGACTTACCTACGCTCACTGGGTTGCCAGTGCATATCCTGTAAGGAAAAGAGATGTCACATACAGGTATTTAAGGTGATATTCCCAAATCTGCCTGCAAACAGGACTAGTGCCCAGGCCATGCCTCCTTAGAAATGCTGCAGGTGCTTCAGCTTTACTAAACACCCAAATTTCTGAGATGCTGGTCCAAATTTCCCCCTGAACCACTAATGCCTGGGTCGTTAAATTCCGTAACTATCTTAATATCCCTTTTTTTACCCATTCTGCAGGTGGTAAGGGGAGAACGGAGGCAATGCTTCCCTATGTGCCATGGGGAGCCACATCCTACCTGCTCTCCTCTCCCTCCAGCAGTGTCCTGTACGTGGCTATCTCGATGTCCAGGGCTAGCTTGACGTTCAGCAGCTCCTGGTAGTCCCTCAGCAGACAGGCCATTTTGTCCTTGGCCTGCTGCAGGGCAGTCTGCAGGTCGATCAGCTTCTGCCGGGCATCCTTGAGGGCGCAGTCGCCCCGCTGCTCCGCGTCGCAGATGGCCGTCTGCAGAGCTGCGATCTGGGGACAGCAAGGAGCAGTGAGCCTTGACTTGGAGAGGCATCTCTGCAAGGTTGCTTATGTTCCCCACCGTGTTTCTCAGCTTTTTTTCTCCTAGAAATGCCAGAATTTTATGCTGGAAGTCTATGCTCGCAATGGTCAGATGTTTAGGATGCAAAGTGTGTCAGCTATAGAAGTTGGCTACTTCTGCTGTAGCCAAGCTAAGCAGCTCCTGCTTATTTGGTGAGTGAGAAATGAATCTACCTCTTCGTGTTTGTGTCTCATTCCTCTTTGAAATGAAAGATGCAAAGAGGAGCTTTGGCTGGAGGGTTGTCAAGGCTCAACAAGGTGAGACCTGGCGTGGATGGAGCCCTTTGGAGAAGGGGAGCTGCCCCGACAGCTTTGAACTATTGGTCCTACCTGTTTCTTCACATTATCCGACTCGCACTGCAGCTTCTGGATCATCCGGTTCAGCTCGGCTATCTCGCTCTGGTTGTTCCTCAGGTCGTCGCAGAACTTGCCTCTGCTGCTGTGCAGCTCCTCCAGCTAAACGCCGGGAACGAGACCAGGTTACAAAGCTGCGTCGCCCCTTCCACGAAAGGTGGCGATTCAGGAATTTGCACTGAGGTCTGTGGAAATACCCAGACATGACCTCACCCCGGACAAGGCCCATTCCAGGTAAGCCCCAAACATTTGCCCTTAGGGACGGGGACAGCGTTCTTCGTAGGTCTGCACGGAGGAGACCTCTCTGAAGTAACACTGTGGTCTGTCTCACTCTAACATTATGGAAATCATCTTTGCAAGGTTTTGGTATGACTTTCTCTAGCAAGCTGTAGCAAACACACACTTTGGTGCAGCGTCTCAGCTGCATCATGAGAGATGGAAATGGCTCTCAAATATTTTATGGACCAGGGGCTTGTGTTGCCATTTGTGCTGGTGTGTGATTACTCACTCTGGTCTGATAGAAAGCCTCCACTTCAGCCTTGCTCTTCTGGGCAATCTCCTCGTAGCAGCACTCCACGCTTTTGATGATGCCTTCCATGTCCAGGTCCCGGCTGTTGTCCATTTGCACGATGACAGAGGTGTCACACAGCTGGCAATCCAGCTGGGCTCTCTCCTGCAAGACCAACCACATCTCAGTGTCCATCCCTCAACCAGCCCATGCCAAGATCTTCCTGGTCATGCACGCTTAGAGCGTAGGGTTCTCCAGGCTGGTTTCCAGCAAGCAGCTGGGACCTGTTGTTATGGCACAACTTTGCGGTGTGCAGTTCCCTAATGAAGGGTGGGGAATCCTGCTGCAGCAACTCCTTTCATTGCTGCTTGGCAATTCCAGCTGCTTCAGCGGTTTTCTGGGCTGCCAGTCCCTCAAGAGTGAGTGCTTTGGGCCTGACTGTCTATGGATTTAGTTAAACTAGGTGGAAAACAAATACGAAGCGTTGCCTCTGTGTTTGGGTAAGAATGTGTCATGTTGTAGCCCAGAGTATTGCTTTCATCAGGATTTTGGAGGCTTTTGCTTGCGAAAATGCCCCACACTTTGCAGCTATATGCAAGAAAATGCCCTTTGCCTTCCTAAACCATGTGCAATAATGTTGTTTGTAAGTACATATGGAAAGCTAGAGTTGTTTGGGATGCGATCACAGGACTAGATGGTTAGGAAACCTTGCATTAGGTTTTGCTGTGACCTACCTCGGCATAAATGCACTTGAGGAACTCCAGTTGCTGCCGCAGCAGGCCCACCCTCACCTCCAGCTCCTCCTTCGTCAGGTATAGACAGTCCACGTCCTGTGGGGACAGCACACGGTCACAAAAAAGACACTGGCAAACAGCAACCGCAGCGAAGCCTGCTCTCCTGGCCAGCTTTGGAGAAACCCCACAGCTTCCAGCCTTCAGGACTAGCTATATTTCCATGCCATGTTCTGAAAACGCTTTTTTGATGGGGGTTCTCCAAGTTTCTTGGGTACCGTCTGTTTTGAGGCTAACTACTCGGGCGGATGAGCAGTCAGAGTCATCATACTGAGTCGTGACTCTCCATTTCTATTCCTGGCCCATCACCTGGATTCGGGCCGCTCTTTAATCCTCGTTAGCCTCATCTGAGGTGTGACTTACCTTCTTGAGCACCACAAACTCATTCTCTGCAGCCGTGCGCTTGTTGATCTCATCTTCATACCTGTTGGAGCAAAGGAGAAGGATGGACTGCTGAGCCCAGCAAGCAACGAGGCTCCAACATGGCAAGCAGGACCGACCTGGGGTCTCTCCCTATGAGCCACAAACCTCCTTTTCCATTTTGCTATTTTGTTTTGTCCTCCCTATGGGTCTTTGCTCAGCACGCTAGTCCACGCTAAGCAGTATCGTGGTGCAAAGCTGAGGAGAGATGAGTAAATATGCCTAAACCACTAAAAATGGGAACCCGTGGATTTCTGCTGCAGGTTGAGGTGCTACTTCTAGTCCTGCTGCTGTGTGAGCTTGTTGTGGAAGGGTTTTTGCTCTGGTACATGGGGAGATTGCATCCAAAGTGCCCCGAGGAAGGTCAGGAGCTTGAGCAACCCTCCAAACTACCAAGTGCAGTGGCCAGGAAAGCGGGCGGATAATTGGGACCTGGGAGAACTTTCACAAGAGGAGTCTGACCTCCTCGCTGGTGGCTCAGTGGAGAAAACGCGTCTGAGATATTTGGCTATTAGCTCTTTGGAGCAGGGATTCCTCTTACATCCTCTGCTATCAGGAGGAAGCAGGAACCAGGAATCAAGTCCTAGTTCTTTGGCTTAGCCTAAAACCCAGGAAGCTTTTCAGGAATATTTGCATCTTAGATTAAAAACTAAACGCTCACATTCCCTCTGGGAAGACGGGTTGAGCCAACTCCCAAGCAGACGATGGGGATAACGTGTTGGGTGGAGACAAAGAGACCAAGGATTTTGCAGGAAGGGATCGCATGAGATTTGAAGGAGACGAAGAGGAATATATTGTGTGGGCAATTGGGTATAACAAGCCACAGATGAGGGCAGAAGGGACAGAGGGAGGACGAGTGCTTCTCCACTCCTCTCTATGGAGTCGCTGTGGCTGAAGAGCTCTTTGAGTCCATCACCAGTATCTGGGAGGGTCCCAGTACAAGAAACCAGACCAATACTGGTGGCCTTGGACCACAGGAGACTCCTGCATTGGCTTCATGCTCCAAAACACCTCTCCAAGCCCCAGTGTGCAGGTCTGTGCGTCCTACTTACTTGCACTTGTACTCCTGCACCAGGTCCCTCAGGCACCGCTCCTCGTTTTCCAGCCTCTCACGCTCACCCAGGACACACTCCAGCTGCTTCCTCAGGTTGCAGATGAAATTCTCGAAAACCGGCTCCAGGTTTCTCCGGGAAGCCGGGAGAACATATTGCTGCAGCAGCTCCCACTTGGTGGTCAGCACCTTGTTCTGTTGCTCTAACAGCCGCACCTGGGAAGCAAGAGATGGAAAAGTCATTGCATAGTCCCATCACATCCCTCCTCAAAGTGTTTCTCTGCTCCAAAAAGAAAAGAAAGAGGAAAAGAAAGAGGAGAGGAAAAGAAGGAGAAGGAGAAGGAGAAGGAGAAGGAGAAGGAGAAGGAGAAGGAGAAGGAGAAGGAGAAGAGAAGAGAAGAGAAGAGAA
>JAWLRI010000371.1:0-35351 GCA_034781795.1 Crypturellus tataupa | reverse complement strand
GAGAAGAGAAGAGAAGAGAAAAGAGAAGAGAAGAGAAGAGAAGAGAAGAGAAGAGAAGAGAAGAGAAGAGAAGAGAAAAGAGAACCCTGGTTTTTCAGCACCTTCTCTGTTAAACCTGGTGTCACCCAGAACCAAGACCCATCGTATATCACAGCCTCAATGACACTGTGGGGGTTTCCCTGTAACAGGAACAATCTGTCCAAGGAAATCCCGGATCAGCCCAACGCTTCCCCTGGGACAACTCGTGGATCCCCTGCCAGCTCCGATAGGCGATTACAGTAATGAGTCCTTTGCTGTGCTAGAAGCTGCATCCAGGATCTCATTTGGATGTGTCTGATGTAAACACTAACCACGGATACTTATCATGCCTTTCATTTCTAGATTAAAGAACCCTCTAATACTTGAGAACCTTTGTATATCATGAATAAGTCATTTTTCAATGGGAGGAAGCAGAGTGGTTCTGGATATGTACATTTGTTTTGCCTCAGCGGAAGAACAAGAAAGTTGAGACAGAGCAAAAAGTAATTTTCTAGATTAGATCTCTAAATAGCAGCCCTTAGTTTTAGATAAAATACCAATTACAAATTATTTTAGGCAATCATCAAATAATTTCACTAATGGGGTGAGGGGAGAAATAAGTTATTTTAACCAACGGTCTATGCAACCGTATGATGCCCTGTTCAGAAACACTAATGCTTTTGAGAGTTGGTAGAGTAAAAAGTGGCTTTAAAATGTATTTAAAACACATTTCTAGTGAGAGTTTCTGTTTTGCCTAGTCTGACCTGAGTGGACCAGTGAATACCAATGACTTGCATGAGGGAATCAGTCCCTTCTCTTGCAGTTATTGGTATATCTGTCACCAAAGATGCTCCCATTTAGAGCATTGGTGAGTTAGTGCCCATCAAAAGTTAAAATAATTGTACTGTTGCCTTGGATGAAGCCTAAAATCCAGAGGGTCTCTAGGCTGGGAGGACCCGTCTATGGGTGCAAAGACACCACTGCAAGAAGGGGAGTCCTAAGAGCTTTGGGTTTGGTCTCGCTAGAGGGGCCCCTCGGTCACAGCCATGGAAGGAGGCATCTTGAGGCTCACCTTGTCGATGAAGCAGGCAAACTGGTTGTTGAGGTTCTTGATCTGCTCCTTCTCGTGGGTCCGCACTTGGCATTCCTCCGGGTCGACCCCGACACAGAGTGGCTTGAGGAGCTCCGGGTGGATGCTGACGCCCCGTATGCCTTCCGAGCGGCCCCCGGCGAGGCCGATGCCAATGTTGCCGATGCCGCCGCCGTAACCTCCGATGGCCACGCCGTCCCCAAGGCCTCTATAGCTGCCCAAGCCTCCGTAGCCTCCGCAGTTCCCAAACCCCACGACGGTTCCCACGCCAAAGCGGCCGCCGCCGTACGCCACGCCGCAGCGGCCCACGTTGGCGCCTCCATAGACGCTGCTCCGGCAGCTCCCGCCGAAGGAAATCCGCTGCCCTCTGCCCAGGTCGCACACGCTGCGGCTGCTGAAGCCGCCGATCCCGCATCGTCGCCCCACGGGCTGGCAAACGGAGGCCGAGCTGGTGTTGCCCCTGCCGAGGCCGCAGACTGCGGAGGCCGATGAGAAGCCCCTTCGCCCCAGGAGCGAGCTGGACGTGTAGCACTGTCGACTCATGACGGCGCGGCCGGGGCGGCAATGACAAAGCAGGAGAGGAGCAGAGCAAGAGGAGATCTCCTTTAGCTTCTCCCAGGGAGAGCCCTTCTCCTTATATACATTTCAGGAGGTGCCTGAGATGCAAAAAAATTTAATTTATCCACTGGGTTTGGCCTGCCTGGCAGCAAGGAATGGCTTCCAACATTTTAAACCCACAGCAAACACTTCTATCTCATATGAAATAATGTGGAAATTAAAATAAACTGCTTTGCTTGCAAGCTTCAGTTTCAGGACTTATATTTTACTTAATTAATCTGCTTCCTTATTGTGTAATTATAGTTTAGCAAAATAATTCAAGGGGTTTTTATTCATGGCTTGTTTACGGTTCGGTTTCACCACAGCGTTTAATTATATTTCAGGACCTCCTGCAAAATGCCGCGGCGATGCCGCCCCTTCCAGGGTCTCTCGCCAGTTCCAGGTCGGCTCTTGAGCAACGTCCCGTGACGATAGCGGGGAAGGAGCGTATCCGAGCGTGCCGCTGCCGGGAGCATCCTTGTAAGCCGGCGACTCGTGTGCGGTGCTCGCAGGTGCCTCGGGCACGGCCGGTGGGGTTGGCAATCGCAGTATTGATTGGCTCTGCCTTGTGTTTGATGGGGAAAACTCTGGATTTGGGAGCGCTGCTGATGCCCTTGGAGGGTTGGGCACGTGCACACGATTGGGGACCTGAAAACGCGGTCGCTGCTGGGACCCCTTTGAGCATGGCGTTGGGGATGAGGCATTTCTTGGTTGCAGAAAGCAAAATTTTACTGCTTATTTCAGTCCATAGAGCAGGGGGTTACTGGTTTGGGGATTGGAGTGTGATGTGAGTGGTGTACGGGGAGGATTTGTGCAGGCAGGAATGCAACAAAGAAGGGAAACAGAGAGTTACGAGCAGGTTGAGAAATGTTAGCCGGAGCAAGCTTTTTTCCTCTTATTCCTGCGACACACCTATTTGACATTAAATTATTCTAGTAATATCTGCTAATGAGAAGGTATGAAGCTTCTTAATTAAAATTCTCGCGAAGATTTTATTGAATTTGCTTGAAAACAAATAAAGTACCTTTTTTTTGTCTTAACAAAGTGGGTAAATCACAGAATCACAAGTGATTGCGCAGCTTAAGAAGACTTTGCATCTTTGCTGGAGCAAAATTAACTGGTTCTGGGAAAATGTATTGTAAACTTGAGGCTGATTATCTTGAATTAAAAATAACAAAAGGAAGTATTATGATTTAGAACATTTGTAGAGTCTCTCCGGGTAGAGATCTTCCTTTTTTTTAATGGATCTCATGACTGAGTGAAATAAAATATTTTATGAAATTATAACTATGCAGTAGTGCTGCTGCAGTTGCGCTGGTCTGAGGATGTTAGGACACGAGTCTTGCAGTGAGATGTAATTTTATTTATGAGACCAAGGTAGGTGGCGGAAGCAGAGGAGCTTTGGGGCATTCCAGCCCTTCTTGTCATTCCGCCCATGGAAATCCAAGCACTTGAACCTCTTGCTAGATGAAAAAAGGGATTTTTTTTTCAGAAATTTATTTCATTTGGAAACTGAGGTTGGTTGCAAGTATCGTAGAGAATTACTGGATTTGAAAGCTCAGGCATTCAGGGGTGGTCTGAAGCATCGTCTTGCCTTTGGAGAGATCCGTACAACTTGAGTTTGGGACCTCTTTTTGCTGACACGGCCATAGGGCAACACCTGGGCTGGTTATCGGTGGTCGTGGTGGCAAAATAAGCAGAAACACGGACCACTAGGCCACTGGCACAAGTGGCTGGGGTCCTGCTGGCCAGGTTGGTCACCAGGTTGGTGCAATGCGGTGGGGCAGAGACAGGGCGTTCGGGGTGGTGACCATGGATGGCCGAGATGGACTCTCCCATCCACACTTCATGGCAAAAAAGATGCCACCCTTCATCCTCAAGGGCAGCAATTTGCCTGGTTTTCCAGCCCCGGGAAACCTGGATGTGGCTGTGCTGAAGTCCCGACTTGCCTCCCTCACTCTCCTTGAAGTCTCCCTAGATTCCGGCTGACATTTGAAGATCATAGACCTGGATGATGTGAAGGTCTCATTAGAAAGGAGCGAAAATACTGCTCCTGTGACCACACATTCACCTTCCTCTGCCGACCAAGAGCTCTGAGGTCCATTTGCACGCCCAAAATGTTTCCGGGCTCTTCCCGCTCAGGTTAAGGGCAACAAACCTGCGCTTCAACCTTGGACTCCTCCTTCCAGTCCTACAAAGTGCCACCTTGCAGGGACCCAGCGTTGCACATCAGAGCAGACAGTGCAGGACAGCGCTCATGGTTTCAGCTGCGGAGCTCTCAGAAAGCCCATGGAAACCCTGAGCCCTGCTTGCATAAACTTCAAAGGTGGCAACGCTCTGATGGGATTTGGTCCTCCTGGGAGCCTCGTTGCCGGTGCTTTCATTTCACCCGCCCCACGGAGCACCAGTTCAGATCAGAAGCAAATGTTCTCCCTTTCTTCCCTTGCTTCCGTGCTTTGTCCTTGTTGATCGCAGCTCTGATAGTGTTTGAAGCGCTGTAGGAAGAGATAAAACCAGAGCTTTCAGGCTGATGGAACTCAGCAAAGCTTGAAAGCAGCAGCTTACACCCAGGTGGACCGGGGAAACCCCTGAGGTCCTTGGCCCCAAACATTCCTTGAACTGCGGTGGCTTCCATGAGTCGTAAGCCTTGGAGATTTGCATGTGTCCAGATGTGCCAGGGTGAATTAATTCCGCTTAAGCACCTGGATAAATTGGGGCTTGTTAAGTCACTTGCATACTTAGGGAGATCCTAGGGACTTCCCAGTCTCCTGCTGTGATTTTTGGGTGTAATTATGTGACCACCAAACATTTGCCCACTGAGAAACCACTTGTTTAAGACCCTGTCCTGAGCAAATGGTGTTGGAGGACTTGGCCTCATGCTCTTAGGCCTTGGCTGGGCAGTTTTGGTGGCTCCCTGTGAAATGTCGCAGCTAATGAGGCCCCGGGGACGATATTTCGTGGAGCCAGCCCTCCAAAGGCCATTTTCCCAGATCCCTTTAACTGCAGCTTCATTCTGCTCCCACATCAAAGCAGGTTTGTGGGGACAGGGCCTGGGTAGAGGCGATGGTCCAGGCTCCTTCCATTGCCATGGGGCACCTTGTTGTCCATTCCCGTGGTCCTGTGAGCATCTCTGCAGCCTCCCATGCTCTTCCCCCTCAACCTGTCTCTAGTCCAGCCATTAAATAATGTTTCTGCTGCTTTGGGGCAACAAGATGGACAAGATAAGTCCTCAGAGGCCCTTCTGGCTGTTCCCAGACCAGCAGTGGCCACCGCTCAATCGTTCTCACAGTTGAGCATCTGCCAGGGAGGACCTTGCCAAGACTTTGACCCTCTTTCTGCATTTTCTTCTGCAAAGAGGATCTGTGCCGTAATAAATCATAGGAGACCAATGAGGTATGATGGCAGATGGAGATGTTGAGTAGAAAGTAGCTCTCCAAGGGGATGTCTCACCCAGGGTGCATGGAGAGCTACCGATCTGTGCCCACTATGGTGCATTGGTCTTCTTTGGAGTCCTGAAAACAGTCCAGGTGTTTTGTTCAGGGGGACTTTGTCATAATCTGGAGAGTTCCTTATTTGTGCGGTGGGAAATGTAGGTTTGGAAAAGATCTACTCATCTCTTTGGGGGAAAACTTGCATTCTTGTGCTGGAAATGTTACCTGTGCTCGGCAGCTGCAACTCAAATTTGGCTGTTCAGCTTCAAAAAATCTCTGTTTCCAGGTGACCTCAGCAGAGAAACTCTCCTTCACGGTTCTTATTTACCATTTTGTTTTGCAAGACGCAAATAGGTTTCATACCGAGCATCATGGGTGTTTGCGCTCTCCCTTTGCAACCTTCCTCTTTTGCATAGGAATTTGCAAGAGCTTTTGCATCACCTGGCCCAGCTTCGTGCTGGCATTTGGGGCCTGATGGTGTTTTAGGGCTCTGAGTAATGGGGTGGGATTGGTATGGCAGTGGCCTGATGAAAGCAGGAGGAAAATTGGGAATTGCTGCTGTGCAGGGTGATTAACCACCTGGCAAATGAAGGGGATGGGTTTTGCACCGCAAGTGTTTTTATTTCCTGGAGAGAAGGTGGGGTTTCCTTCCAAAAAAAAAAAAAAAAAAAAAAAAAAAGCCATCAGGGAATCTCGTTGGGTTTTGTGGTTGGAAATGCTGTGTTGTTGCATGGGACAGTTGACTTTCTCCCTCTTCTCTGCTACGATAGAAGGTTTTTAAGCAGGGAGCAAGTTCCTTCACGCACCGAGGCTGCCACAGACTCCACAGATGCCCTGGAGCGCCTGGATAAACGTGTGGGAGGAGGGAAATTCAGCCTCTGAATTTCAACTAGTTCCCATCGATAGGCCTTTAAATCCCTGTTTCTGTGTGTATGCACATGAGTATATGTAACAACGACCATAAAAAGCAGCTCTTTGGTGTGTGCGGTTAGTAGAGACAATTTTGCAAGCCTATAAACAGGGTTTAAAATAAAAAAAGGAGCCAAGACACAAACACTGCATGTGGTTTATAGGCAGCAGGGCAAAGATATGGAGGTTTTATCAGCAATGGGATTTGGGTTTGCTGTGTGGGTCTGAAGCACACGGTTCTGCAAAGGGAAATGGTCAGCAGGAAGCAAAACTTAATTCTAAATTAATGAGTTAGCAAGGGAGATAACCTAAAAGATTAGCAACGTGTCTAGCAGAGTGTTCTCTTACTTGAATTCAACTACCTGAAAAAAGTGTGTATGGGCTTCATTAAAGTTCAATGGGGAAATTTGAGGTTATCCAGCAAAAAAAATGTTTTGTAAAGACACCTTGGAGGCAACAAGTTGCAGTTTGCAGGGTCCAGATTGGGGAACAAAGGTGGTGGCCGCGCAGAGCTCCCAAACTCAGCAGAATAAAAGGACAAATACGAACGAGGAGAAATAACCACGCTGCTCTTATGAACACCTGGCTATTCATAAAGCTTTCCAGAGATGGACACGCAGATTAAGGAGCTTACAGAAGGTATAACTTCTAGAGGACGTGCCTATTACCTTAATAAATGGTTAGAGTCACTTTTGTGATTCATTTTGCCACCAGCACGCAGAAAGACTCACAGTGTGTCATCCCCGAAGTGGTGACTTGCTGCATGAGCTCTATATTATGGTTCTTCTCGCTGCACTAACTAGAGATATAAAGCAGTATTTGGCCTAGAGGAACCTGCAAACAGCTTGTGTTTAATCTCAGCTCTAATATGGAGCTTCAGAGCGGGTGATGCTGAGTGAAGCCCCAGCCTATCTCTGAGGGCAGCCAGTAGAAACCCTGGGCACCACAGCCCTCATTTCCCCAGCAGATCAAACCCACAGGGTTGTGACCTCCGTTTCCAGAAATGAACCACACGACCAGGGACATGAGGGCAACCAACGGTAATGGTTATGCCTCTGCATCGCCTCTCCTTCTCCCAAAGCACCTCTCGTCTGCAGCTTTACTCTCCACTTGGCCATGTCTCTGAAAATGCAAAGGCACCTTGAAGTTGGACTGCATTTCTGAGATGAGGTCCTAAACTTCTTGGCTGTAATCTCTCTTTGCAGGAAACTGAAACACTCTTCTGTGTCTGTACCCTGTTTGAGTCCACATTTTGTATAATGACCATCCGTTGAACCAAATGAGGGAATCACTGTTGCAGGGAAAAACAGAACTCAACTGAAAGGTAGAAATGGCAAAAAAACTGAAAAAGAGAAAGCTTTCCAGCTTCAATTTGTATGTTCCAGCTTCAAGTTTTATATTTTACATAGCTTTGCTGACAGGCTCCCTGGCCATGCCCTGTTGCAGGGTAAAAAGAAATTCAGTATTAGGCAAATTTGCTGCTTTCATAAGAAACGGCTCAGAGTGGTATCTCAGAATTGACAGGTGAACTACCTTTACACATTCCCAAGTGACTTAGTCATCCCGTGTCCTCCTAAATTCCTTGGAGATGGAGCATGCAGGGAGAAAAGCATTTTGGGAATTCCAGAGTAATTTCTTGAAGCAATGGCCACACAGTTGCCGTGTTGCTCTCTTTGTTCGTGTCATTATGTGGTTGCTTTTTTCCACTGAACATCCCATGGGGTGATCCACCCACCGAGCGCAGTGCATGATCCCGGGCACTTGTCCCTCTTGTTATCCATATAGAAGTGGCCTATTTGGGTCAATCTCAACAACCAGAGCCAGCCTGATGCTCAAGACCTCCTAATTGTACGTTGCCCTTCCAGCTCACTCTTAGCTTCCTGCAGAGAGGCTTTCCTCCTGGGTGTTTTTTGCAAAAAGAAGAGCCACCAAACTGCTCAGCATCGCAAATACCTGTCTGCAGACAGGCGACCTGTCAAAGCGGCGATGGGCGGCTCGACTTTCCCTTTAATTACCGAGCGTGACAACCATGGCTTCACTGTCCTCATTTCAATTAGGGCTTGACAAACACCAGCAGCATCGCGGCCCCGAAGCGTCATGCCCCTTTTGTGCGACTGCTTTCAAGTTAATCCAAGAATACACGATAAAAAGGAGGGGTTGCTCATGAGATTGCTGCTGGGTTTGGCATAATTGCCTGCTGCTCTGCACAGGTTTATCAGCTCCTTCCCACCCCGAATCACGATCACTGACACAAGCAGAGCATGGTAGGGAGTTCCAAGTGTTTCCAAAGCCAAAGGTCTTGGGTACCTTGACCCCAGAGCTTTATGGGCACCTTAAAATAAAAAATATTTATGCTTTATCCTTCCAAAATCCTGATTTCTGCTCTGCTCCTTTGAGCGCTGCACTGAAACCAGTGCTGGGGTTTGTGTCCATCTCTCTTCTCTTGCCCATCTTCATGGTGATGGAGGTTTTGCAAAGCCTGTGCCTAAAGGTTGCAAGAAGTTGCAGTCAGGAGCGATTCCCCCTTATTTGCATCATTCTTGGGGAAATGTAGAGTTAATTGTACAATGTGAGGCCTGATCCTGCAGGTAAAGTCCAAGTTGGAGTGATTCATCAGGGAGGGATATACCAACCTTGCTTTAATCCAGGAAAAAGCTAGATCCAACTATGAAATGGGACCATATCCAACTAATACACATGTAGATGGAGGATTCTCCACTGCAGCATGTGGGTAGCGCAGAGATCTGCCTGAATCCTGAAGGGACTTTTCATTGCCATGTGCAACTATCACATAAACCCAATTTGTGAAAATTTGGGGTAAATCGACATTTCAGCAGCAAACCCCATTTTGTCCACAGCAAAATGGATTACACTGGAGAACAGAGTATTTCCAGGAAAAAAAACAAATGCTGCATTTCCCTGGACCCAGAAGAGAAGGAATTGCTACAGCGTCAAACACATTGCAGCAATTCCAGCTCCTGCCTCAACAAATCCGCCTTTGCCTGCAGTTCTGTCGTGGCGAGGAATGCACCGTCCTCCGACACAGGACGAGCCACATGCAGACACCGGGGAGTGCACAGCGAACAAGCCAGTTGTTTCACATAGTTGGTTTGGGTTTGGGTTCCTTTTGTTTCTTTTGAAGAGCATTGAGGATCGCATTGTCTGCGGTTAGGAGTTTCCTTCAACCACCTCACTCAAGCAGGCTGAAAAACAGTGGGAAGAAAAAGTTGAGCCTTTGCTTGTCTGTGTTTCGGGAGGAGGAGACCTGAAGAGATCACATGAATTTTTAAGGAATCGCTGGCTTCCAGGTGAGAAAAAATAATAGTGACTGGCTGATAGCAAGGAAATATTGTGCTGTGCGGTGTTGATCTGCATATACTTTGTGGGGGTGAATGAAGAAACAGCCCCAATACACAACTACATCTTCTCCTTTCCTCTCTGGAGAACATCATAAACTCATGCCTGGATCTGAGTCCTTTCTGATTTCCAGGTCATAGAATAGATATGGAGAAATCCTAACTAAAGAAGTTTTATTAAGCAGTATCCTGAAGGACCCAGCATAATCCTAAACTGTTTGCATCCAAGGGAATTCTCCACACCATGGGATGCATTTGGGCCACGAGATGTGGGTCTTTTCACAAGAGATCTGATGTAGTTTCCCTGCTCCATCCTGCTGGTAACACCAACCACATCACATGCAGCAGCTTGTGGACGTGGAGCCGTCTGGTTGTGAGGAATGAGGCTGAGCATCAACGGAGGAAGCTAATTGCCAGCTAATTTTGTTGCCTACGTTCATCCACAATCTGCTTTGTGGCAGTTCCTTGCATATTGTTTCTTCCCATGTGCTGTGGACAGGGTTTATCCACTTCCTTGATGCAGTATTGAAAATACAGCCTCGGATTTCCCTTGGTGGGCAGCCACCTGCTCAGTCACCAGCACAGTCTACTAGTAGTAATAATAATAATAATAATACCATAGTCATAATTACAGTAAACAATGTATTCATTCAACAATAGAAAGCAAAGTATCACAAAGGCGGCTAAGCCACGTCATATGGTCCAGGCGTTAAAAAGGGGAAATAAAACCACTTGTACTTTCTGAAAGATAGATACACATCTTGCAAATTGGGCATTTGAAGCCAAAAAAGGCAGATGATGTTTGAAAATTTATTTTACAAATTCTTTGGTGACGAAAAAAGTTAAAGGTTGTGAACTTATGGGTATCCTATAAGCTCTGAGATGTCTAAAGCTAAAATATCTTGTGTCACTTCAGCTGCCTCCTGTACACTGTCCACCATCACTGGAGACTTCCACAAGGACCAAAGAGATCTCCTGTTCCAGCAGAACCACAGAGTTTCTTGCTGTCTCTCCTCATTCCCTGTCCTCTTTCACCTGGAAAGTATCCAGGGGCTGCACAAAACTGGAACCTTCATAGCGCCCAGTGAGCAGCAATGGAGAAGCAAAGACCTGTTGTCCAGTGCTGGATCTTGGAGCCTCCATCTGTGGCTTGTTCCAGGTAAGGAGTGAAGGAAACTTCACTTTCAACTCAGGAAATATTCCCATCCTCTTACAGCTTGTAATACAAGACTTAATGAATGGTTGGAAAACCATCTAAGATTAAGCTTTTCCTTTTGCTATTGGGACCAAATCTGAAGACATAGCCCACACAGCTATAGCCATAGGGGAAAAAATGTCAGCCTTTCTTTCCAGCTTTGGTTTGCTAAAATTATAGCCAAGAACTTTTGGGTGTTGACTGACGCACCAAGAGGAAAGGTCCTGCCCTTGTTTTGGAACAGGTAGAATCATCTCTCTTTCTTCTCTCTATTATTCATTTTGCTAAAAGATCATTATGCTCCCACTTAAATTAGGCAGTCGCCTCCTGCTTTTCTTGGTTTGGATGAGAGGAGGACTCACCCTTCCTTACATTAGGAGCCTGTTTCACATTCCCATCTGCAGCTCATTGCTGTAGGAAGAGGCACAACCCTGGTGTGAATTGCCACGATATCCCACAATGGCCTCGTTATCTGGCGATACTCAAACCTTGACTTCACGGCTTTAATGGTCAGGAGGAAGGAGCTCCAGAAGATCTGGCGCTTGCTGGGCTCTCAGCCCTTTGAGGCTGGGAACGTCATGCAAAGCGAATTCCTGTTTCGCCAGGCCATGGAGGGAGTGCAAGCAAGGGCAAGACTCACTAGTCAAGTCAATCAGCAGCAGCCGGTGAGAACTAACCCCGGATCCCAGAGCTGTGGGTTTCTCCACCTTCTCTTTCCCAAGAAACCATCTTTAGCAAGAACAAAACCCAACAAAGTGCGGCCTCAGCTCAGCCTCTGAGAAAAAAACAAGCCTAGTATCTCCCTATGGTTAGTGAGGGGATGGCTGTGTGTCCTCATAGCCCCAAGAAAGGACAAAGTTTCAAGCCACGGTGATTCCTAGACAGCTGTACCACATGTACTACCTGGGTATGGCCCATAGTGACTTGTTTGAGGTTGCCCTGGGAATCGGTGACGTTTAGGTAATTAACTGGAGCTCCCTAATTTCTCAATTGGTACTCTAGGTGTTGGACTGTCCTTCTTCTCAAGTTACATTTACAAAACAGAGTGGCATTCGGATCGGATCCAAGATTCCTCACTTAGGTGGGCTACATCTCATCCAGCTTTAGCCACTTCCAAGTTAGATAAACTCTTCAATGAGGCTTCCTCCACTCAACAGTGGAAAGGGAGGCCTCGGGTGGTGGACTGTCCGTCTCACCTATTTTAGTGTAACATTCAGATGGTCAAAACTGGATGAGAGGGTTTCCATTCAACATAGAAATGACACCCTATGACTCTTCTCAAAGGTGCTTATCTTCTTCCCTGTGTTGGCCTTTAATTTTTGCTGGGTTTTAGGTTGCAATTAGAGTTTTGCCCTGCGAGACTGGGGAGATTAGTGGTGCTGGGTGACCTGTAATTCTTCATGTGCTGGAGACAGGAAGAAATTCACTGTGATAATAGTGTCTGTGAACCTGTGAATGACAGGCAGGGTGGATTCGTCTGACTACATACAGGCGTCTAGCATGATGATGTCCCATTTGTGCTAATACTCTTGCCCCAGGCTCTCCAGGAGAAATCTAGTTGATGCAGCCAGTGGAGTCTAGAACTTGGTACATCTCATCTAAACTAGGTGTCTGCGTTCAGTCAGAATTAACCTCACTGTGGAAATGTTGGTTCTTTTTATGAAATAAATAGGCTCAGGTGTTGAGCTCTACATGGAAATCTTTTAAGCTGAGGCAAAGTCAATCCCACCTTGTTACAACCAAGAGATCTTGTATTTCATTCCTTTGCCCTTGAAATCATTCAGGGAATGTTAGAGTTTGGTCTATCGGCATTTCTGTGCCTAGAACACAGGAATCTGGTGAAGAAGATCCACAAATATAAGTCTGTTGAGCCCAGGTAGGGAAGACAAGGTCAGCGTTGGCAGTTCTATCTTCTGTAGGTTGCTCCTTGGAGGTTGCAGCAGTGAGTGAAGCTACAGACTGCTACATTGGCCAGAGAGGAAGCCTTACAATGAGAGAATGACTGGAAAAAGAGATTTCTTGCAAGCTTTGGGAACAGCTGTTTCTTACGTAAAGATCATCTTGAGCTCTAAAATACTATATAGGAGATATGATACAAGGATGCTAATAAAGCAGAATAAACACCTTTGGATTTTCCTCAAATCTGAGTCCCCCAGATCTTCTAAAGAGCATTAAAAGATTTGGTTGTCCCTGCGTGGACATTCAGTTTGTGAGAAAGCCCTTCACCCATTATTCAATTTCATTAAATGCTGTAGGTGGAAAAATTCAGGGACAAAATATTTACATTCAATGCAGTTTATTGAAGGCACAGTGAAAAGCTGGAAAGTTTGAGAAGTCAACGAGAGAAGCTCTGGTTATTTGAATACGAGATGTCAAGCTCAGAAGTGTCGTGCACTGTTAACTCCGAGAAACTTTCCTTGGTATTTTTGGGGTGGGGGTGAGCTCTTCTAAAAATCACCATGCTTTGAACTAGCCATCCCTAACATGCAGAAGCAAATGAAAAGACTATGTATTCATCTGTAAGCAAATTCCACCAAAAAAAAAAAAAAAGAGAAGCCTATGGCTGCAGTGTAAATAGCAGGTGTTTTGAAAATGGGAATTTCCTTGCTTAAAACTGGAGCTGAAATTTGCAACTCAAGTTTTCTTCTTGGTCAAGAAAAGCAGCGTGCTCTTTGCAATGCCTTCTAGGAAAGTTAAAGCATCGCGCTCTTTTCTGAAATGCAGTGGGAGGTGCTGCAAGAAAAAGAGGTGTCTTGTAAAAAAGGCTAATTAATGAACCTGCTGATTAGAGGAAAAGCCAGAGAGAGAAAGCAGGGCAACAAGCAAACCTTAAAGCTGCGATAATCTGGACAGTACAGACTTGAAGAGCGAACGCTGTGTTGAGCACCTGTTGGAGAAGCTACTAGAGATGGGTCTTTAGGTTGGGAGATTCTGAAAACATACCTTGGTGGGGTGTATATGTGATGCTAATGAGAGCTTCTACGTGGGAATGGGCTCTTCATAAATGTATCTTAGTGGGCAGAGGATTTATTCTGCATCATTTCAGGTGGAGGAACCCCGTGTCTAAGCGTTGCACTCTGCTGTTCCTGCTTGCGCCACCTCCGTGGCTGTTGGGTCTACGGGACAACACACTGGTCTCTGACGACCCCAAAATTCCCCACCACCCCGTTGTTGCACCCCACAACCTCAGGGCTGTTGGCCACAACAACCGGGGAGCTCCCCAGCTGCCTGACGACACAGCCTTGGTTTCCAAAGCTGACCACGCCACCAGCTTGGCACGCTCCGATCCTCGCGTTCAAGCCGGGGCTCCCTGTGCTGATGACGGTACGGGCCGGGTAGCCCCCGCTCCGGGAGCTAAACCCTCCGCTTTTGCAGCTGACCCCTCCAGCTTGGCAAAACACCTCCGGAACGCACTGCTTGGCCACGGAGCTGACCACTCTCCTCGAGTGGATGCCGGCGCTGCGGGAGCTGAAGCCGCCGTTCTGGGAGCCGTGTCGCCCGGATCGTCTCCCCAGGGAGCCGTAGCCACACGCGGCCCCGCTTCCAGGCAGCAGCCCGCACTCATCGGGAATGTTGTAGCCGCTGCTGACCACAGCTGCAAGACAACCCACGGGCTTTGTTATTTGGAGAGGAGAGCTGGAACGCTCCGCAGAGGCAAGTCGTTTCACGAATGACGGAACCGACCAAACCTGATTTCCTCTAGGTTTGTCCAACAAACTGGAGCCCCTGATCCTTCCATTCCTCCACCATGTCCCAACACATCCCCTCGCAGTTCCCACACTGCTCATCTCCCTGGCAGCGTTTTCTCTCCCAGCCCAATGCACATTTGGGCATGGCCGGATGAGCTGGTGGTTGCTTTCAAAAGGAGCAAAGAGAATCAGCTGAAACTTCCTCCCTCCACCCAAATGGCAGCTGTCTTGAAACTTGCAGGTACTTGAGATTTGGGAAGATGAAAACTTCCCCAAACTTCTCCAGATTTTCAAGCTGGGTTGAAATGTAAAAGGTTGGCAGAGGGAGCCAGGACAGTCAGATAATGTCCCATAACCTGCCTTTCCTTAAGTGAGCATAGAAACCCAAACCCAACTTCTAAATGGAGTAGCCGTAAGTTTTCAGATTACTTACACACACTCACTGGGTTCCCCACGCATATCCTGTTGGAGGAGAGAAGAGAAAGGCACGTTATACCATTAGTTGGTGACACATCTAGAAACGTGGAATTACACACATCTGCCAGCCAAGTATCCAGCCCTCTTGTCTCTTAATCCCTGGTTACAACATGTTTCACTATCCATAGGACAGGAGTTCTCTTTCCTGGTTCTCTTTGGCCTCCAGTCATCTCTCCAGATCCAATTTTTATGAGTCTGGGAGTATCCTGGAGCTCCTAAGTTCACTTGCGCTCCGCAATCATTCAGACCTGTAGCACGGAGGGCAAAAGAACAAGTTCTCTGTCACCCACCTGCTCTCTTCGCCCTCCAGTAAAGTCTTATAGGTTGCAATCTCGATATCCAGGGCCAGCTTGACATTGAGCAGCTCCTGGTAGTCCCGCAGCATGCAAGCCAGCTCGTCCTTGGCCTTCTGGAGGGCATTCTGCAGCTCAACGTGCTTCTCCCGGGCATCCTTCAGGGCACAGTCCCCGCGCTGCTCAACATCACAGATGGAGGTTTGCAGACAGGTGACCTGACAGAGGAGAGCATAAGGATATGGTTGTCTTTGGTGTCTTACTCATGGGCATTTTGCCCTTGGATTAACCATCTCATTCAGTTCTAAACTGAGAAAACACTCTGGCTTTTCTAGAGCATTTTCTCTATGTGGGACTTAGCCTCAAGTAATTTTTAGTCTACTAAGAGGTGATGTGTTATCTGGACCCAGATTTCAGCTTTCCTGTAAGACACAGCCCCTTCTGCAAGCAGCATCTCTGCGTCCCACCTACCTGCTTCTTGGCATTCTCAAGTTCACACTGCAACTTCTGTATCATCCGGGTAAGCTCTGAAATCTCACACTTATTGCTCTGCAGGTCATCACAATACTTGCCCCTTTTATCCTGAAGCTCCTGAAACTGAAATCAAGAAACAAGACATCAGTTCAACCCTGCTTCCCATTAAGCAGTTTGCCTGAGACTCACATCATTCCTTGCTCACCCTGGTCTGGTAGAAAGCATCAACTTCCTCTTTGCTCTTCTGAGCTATTTCTTGGTACCAGCATTCAACGTTCTTAATGATGCTTTCCATGTCCAGATCGCGGTTGTTGTCCATTTTCACGATGACCGAAGTGTCGCATAGCTGCCGATCCACCTGAGCTCGTTCCTGCACGTTGGGGAATGGTTTAGTCAACTATTAGCAATTCCCAGACTTTGTAGTGAAGGAAGGGCTGGAACAAAGAGCCTCTCTGCTCAGCTGGTGGGTAGAACATGTCAAGAAATGTCCCTCAGGTTGGCTCAGCAGAAAATCCTCCCGGCTGGATGGGTTACCACATGCCAGCTGCTGACCTACGTGCTGACCTGCAGCAATTCTGTCCACATCAAGGGCAAGGAATTTGAGTGACTTAACCTTTAGCATCCTGTCATCTTCAGCCATTTGACTGGTGTTAATGACAGGAATAAATTGAGAGTTTCTCTAGCTCTAATCAGACAATTGCAATCCGAAGTAACTAGACGGGCTCATCTCGTCCTCCAGAGGTAGAGTTAGGGCACAGCCAGGTTCTGAAGTTACATTAAGAAAAGAGGATTTCTCCACCTATTCCAACATACTGATGTTAGTTTTATATCAATCTTGTAGTTTTTTGTTTTCAAGCATTCGGGGCTCTGTCTAAGAGGGATTTCAAGCTGCAGAAATTTGGACCACCTGAAGGATGAGATTGAACCAGACTTATAGGACAAACCAGAGCAACTCACCTCCTCAAACACACACTTCAACAACTCCAACTGCCTTCTTAACAAATCCACCTTCACCTCCAGCTCTTCTTTGTTCAAAAAGATGCAGTCTGCATCCTGAAAGGGAGAGGAGACACCTTCCAGACTGATTTCACTAAAAACATTGGAGAAACTCACAGAAGACAGATGTGTTTTACTAGATGCCAATAGAACGAAACCTGTTTCAACACGATTTCAAGAACAGAAAGGTGTGAGAGGCTGAGTCAAGATGCCCTGGTGTCTTCTAAAGGAAAACAAACCCATTCCAACGTGACTTAAAGGAATTAGTTTATTTATTACTTAGGATTTAGCTACAAACTCAGCAGTGACTAATGAGTATTTAAATATAATTTTTAGGTATTATTCAGATGGTTTCTCACTTTGTGTTGCCAAGGTATAAAGGCTCTGAAGAAGCTGTCAGGAGATATCCAACCTCTCCAACACCAAGTGCTTCAGTGTAACCTCTCCTACTGGGTCCCTTTGGAATGGACCCTCGTGAAAATTTAAGGAATTTGGAGGGAATAAAACTAGTGCTGCATTGCTGATGCAGCTGACTTGGGGGACACAATATTTTTACTTTCCGCTTCCTTTTCCCATCTTGTTCGGATCCTCTGTTTCTTTACAGGCCTCCTATTCTCCACCTACTGTAACACATTTTCCCGATCATCTTCCAATAATATATATTTTTAGCTGGAATTCATGCCAGTTATTCTCATGATAATTGTAACATGTAATTGTCCATTTATCATTAGTTTCTCACCTTTTTGAGTGCCACAAACTCATTCTCCACCGTTGTGCGCCTGTTGATTTCCTCTTCATACCTGTTGGAAAAGGAGGAGTAAAAGGATTGAATGAGACATTAAACCCACAGACACTGTTTGGAAAAAATAACAGCTTTTGGAGACTGACATCAGACCAGGAGGACCAGTGTCTGGAGACCAAACATCAGACCATCCAAAGATCAGAAGCTTCTTCATGTTCTTTGGATTAACAATGCAAAGAGTTCCCAAGTGAGACAGGAGGAGCTGTCATCCCCAAAGGGGATTTGCCGCACGTCTGGGAGAAGTTCCCTGAGCCAAAATATACAAGTGAAATGACAACAGCCATAGGAAATGTAAGGGCCTTACTTGCACTTGAACTCCTCCACCAGCTGGCTGGTGGCACACTCTTCGCTGCCCAGTTTTTGCTTCTCGCACAACAAGCAGTCCAGGCGCTTCCGCAGGTCGCAGATATAATTCTCAAAGTAGAGTTCAAGGTTTTTCCCTTTCTTTGGCAGGACGTATTGCTGCAAGAGGCCCCATTTGGTCTCTAGCACTTTGTTCTGCTGCTCCAGAAATCGGACCTGCAGACCAAAAAGTAGCAGTTGTTCGAGTAAAGAGAGGAAATTAATAACTCAACACTTGATTTAACTGTTTGTTCACACTTTGGATCCAGATAAAGGGAATCTTTACATAAAAGAATATGCAAGAGCAGAATTTTGGGAAAATGAGAAGTGATATCCCAAAATGACAACAAAATTATCTATTATTTAAAATCGAAAAGCTATATGTCTAAATCTGAGCAAATTCCCTTTCTCACCAAGGCAAAGAAATAAAGCTGCTCCAGAAGGTGTATATGATGTACTCCAAGATGAGGTTGAGTCCCCGGCTGAAGGGACTTGTTTGTCCCTTTTCTCTGCCAAGGGATCCAAAGGTGGTGGCTGAGATGGCCAACATTTAGATATGTGAATTACAATTAATTGCCTCCACCTTTAGAAATGTTTTGGGAACAGTTACTTTATTTAAAGATAAGGAAAGGCAAATTGAAAACATGACAGAAAAATGAGCTTGTCAGAATTGCAAATTCAGCTGAGCTAGGACAAGGCTAGGACAAATCCAGCCTGAATTCAGTTTATCCAGAGAGATGTTTCTAGAAGAAAGTTCAGCACTGCTATAGCCAGAATGCAACAGCAAGTTCTAGCTGAGTTTCTCCAATAGTGAAGATCTCAGCCTGAGAAAACATAGCTCATAGGGATCTGGATCCATGCATGGATCTAGCACAGTGATGCCCGTCATGAACTAAACTATTTTTTCAATTTTTTTCCTCCAAGAAGGGTAAGTAGGGAGCTGATTGCACTCACCTTGTCGATGAAGCAGGCGAACTGGGTGTTGAGGGTCTTTATCTGTTCCTTCTCCTGACAGCGGATTTCATGTTCCAGCGGGTCGACCCCAACACAGAGGGGCTTGAGGAGCCTTTCGTCAATGCAGATGCCCTGGATCCCTTCAGCCTTGCGGTCTGGGTAGCCTCGCACGATACTAAATCCCCTAGGACCGCAAAGGCCAACCCTTCCTCCACCATTCCCAAAGCCTACACCTCCATAGCCAAAATCTCCATAGCATCCAGTGCCACAGACCCCGTTCACGTAGGAAATTCTTCTGTTTCCACCTAGATTACAGACGCTCCTGCTGCTGTAGGCTCCGCATCGGACAGGTTGGCAAGCAGAGGCTGCGTAGCTTCGACCACAGATCTCGGAAGCGGAGCTGAAGCCTCTTCTTCCAAGGACAGATCTCACTGTAGGTGCCTGTCTGCTCATCGTGGCTTATTTGAAGGTGGAATATGAATGTTATGGGGAAGTTCTTCTGCAGGAGAGGAGCAGCGATCCCGCTGGAGTGACACAGTTGATGCTACCCCTTATATACATTTAGGAAGCTGGCCTTGATAGGATCAGGACATTAATTTAAAGCGCTTAAGGGTTTGGTTTGCCTGGCAGCAATAAATGCTCCTCAAAATGCAAAACAGCCCAGCAAATACTAACTACTGAGGAAATAAAAAGGAATCTAAAAGTGCTCTGTTTGCAAGTTGGCTTAGAATATATTATGGTTTGAAGTGCTCCCCTAACTTACACTAATTATAGTTTAGCAAACATTTTTTGAAGAAACTCTTTGTGATTTGTTTGCCATGTGTCGTTTGGGGTTTTGCGTCTCATGGGTTTTTGTGTATGATGGCACATTTTGCAGACTTGCACTTTGTGGGGGTAATTTCACAATCTCTCCTCTTTTCTCTCACCAGTCTCATTTTGTGTGCGGAAATATAACAAAAAACAAACAAACAAACAAAAAAAAACCGCTGTTTTATGGGTCTGGATTCAAAGGCAAGGACTCAAAATGGGCTCCTCAGAAACACTTCTATGGGACCTTTCACACTGACCTTGTCTTTCGGCCGAGAAACTGAGGTACATTTCAACTTGTTGTTGTCCCTTGAATAATAATTATGAATTCTTAACCAGAGATCCATTTGATGCACTTAAATCTTTGGCCCTCACTATCTTGGAGTCTCTACCAACAGGATGTCAGAGAATGTCTTGCTTTGTCATTTGGTCATCTCTACATAACAAAAATGGACCAGCAGCACATTTCAGGCTGGTAAAATCCATCTAATTCAACCAGCAACAGCTAAAAGTTGGATGACTTTGCCAGACATGTCCTTGACGGTCAGTGGAGAGACACCTTCAAGGGAGAGACAACCAACCAAGGCACCTTCAGGGGAGAGACAACCAATCACCTGTGGATGTGAGGCTGGGGAATTGGGATGAATCATTCTCCATAGGTGGTGATCTTTCTCCATCACCAGAGGAAGTCTCAATGAGTAGATTAGAGTGGGCACCTGCGGTGGTGACTCACCTTGGTAAGATGAGGCTCCATCCAAAGTCACCAGCCCAACGAGGTGAGACACCAGACCTATCTGCCAATTGTCCCTGTTCTTTCTTGGGGCCTTCTTCAAACCGGCAATTGGAGAGTCAAAACAATAGGGCTCTTTGAGAGCAAAGTGCTCATGAGAGGAAGAGACATTATAGCGCACACTCAACTCAACTAAATGTTCTCAGCCTATCCTGACTGAAGGGGAGCTGTACTTGGAGAAGTCTACATATTGCACATTTTACATGGCAATATCTGGAGAAAACTGGTAACCACCTTCACTCCTCAAGGTTAGCCCCCGATGATAGCATTTTCCAAGAGAGAGGAACGTAAATCACAAAAATAATGCTACATCTAGCACACCATAGGACGTGACTACCATACAGAGATGCACCAGACTATTAATTGAAGATGTAATTGCAACTTATGTGAGTTTGAGGGGCTGGTGGTACAAATTAGTTGTGCTAACTGATGCTCTTGCTCTCCACAGCTAGGATAATTCAGCGTATTTACAGCATGAGTTTTAGATTACACCTTTGTTTACCATATCTTAGACTCACAGTTCGTACTGAGTTGCCAGTACAATCGACAATATCAGTTAAAACATAACTTTGGCAAATATTAGAGCTCAAGCCAACGCTTGTATAGTAAATTCTCAGAGCCTTTAAGTTCTACACAGGGATTATCAACAGTGAAATGCATGTTTGACTCCAAAGACCAGTATAAAAGGCAATTGTTTCAGCTCTTCCACTCAGTGAGAAGTAATACATGTTCTGCATAGGAAAATTGTGTCCTGAATCAAAAGTCAGACTGAAAGCTCGAGAGCCGTTGCTCCCTGTCTGCAGCCCATTATACATGTAGGCTGTGTGGGAGCCTCTTGGAACATCTCATAGACTCCAATTAATAGTCTGCGAACCAACTACACGTCAACAGTCTAAAACATCTCACCAGAGCCACTGGCTTCATGAAAGGTAAGAGATTTTTGCAATAAGTTGGCCAGTATTGAGTAACATTTCTGTGTTTGTCAAACTCTTGTTGTTGTTAGTGGATCCCAGCACGAGGGCAGCTGTATGGAAGATTCAGTTAATGTCTTTTAGGTCTTTCCAAGGGATATTGAGTTTTCCTTTGTTCTAAGTAGAATCTCTATCGTTTTCTATTTTTTACTCAGGAAAAAAAAAAAGGGTTTCATCCTTTTCATCCTCTTTCATCTATTTTGGAGGGAGGAACTCAGGAAGAAATGAAGGAAAATATTTTGAGGAGGGGTGAGTGAGTCATTTCTATCCACTTGCAATCTCTGCTTTTGTCAGCGTTCTCCTTGAATATGTTGCTGAAAATGAAACTTGTTCTGAGAACATGTGAAGTTCACTCATCTGTTTGTTGCCTTTGGAGATGAATCTGAACTAGCTCTTAAAATATATTTTATGCGATATCCTCAAAGAGCTGAGCCCTGTCTCTGTAATTAGACATAGACACAGAAAATTCATTGTATTCAGATGGGACAATAGCAATAACCTATCCCTGTGAACATCATTTAACAGATTTAAGGTTGGGTGATGATAGATATTTTTGTGCACACTATTTTATGGACTCTATAGACTCTTGTCTATGTTGTTTATGTGGTGTTAAAAAATGATTTCATTAGCACATCCTCATCCCCTTGGGTATTCTGCAAGGGTACTTTAGTGCCAAGATGTCCAAGGGGATTCAATATGGTAATGGATTTTTTTCTCTCTTTAACCTACATCTGTTATACGTTAGAAGCAGAGGCAGGGATTTTCAAAGAATATTCCTCATAAAATTCATCAAACATTGGGCCTGGCTTCACCTCCCTCCCAACTTCAGCCATCAGACTAGCCATGTATTTTAATTTCCTCTTTGAGACGGCCTCTATAGCTAATGGAAAGAGATAGACATCTCCAGACAGTGATTCATCACATCCTAAAATAGGTGGCTAGGAGAGGTGGGAGGAATCAACCTCTGGAGGTACTCACCTCCCTCTTTTATTGACTACCAGAGGCAGTCTAGACAACCAGACAACTAGACCAGGCGCCCAACTTCTGGATGGTTAAAGTTGGGTGAAATTAGTCCCACCCTTTGGGCGCCAAATTTCTTTAGCCCCTTTGAAGTCTTAATGAGAGTACACAACATCACATGCTCTCCAGATTTCCTCAGTCCCTGATGTATGCATATCATATCTCCATGAGGTGATTAGTGCCTGTAAATCTGAGGCTTGCAACAAAGCAAAGGGTTGTTTTGATCTTTTTCGTGGTGGTGCCTTCCTCCCACAGAATTGCACAGTGGAAAGAAATGTGGGAAGGATGGGAATCCAGGGCCTTGAATGGGAGAGCATCACACTGTCTACTAAGGCAAAGACATTAGAGAAAGGACAAAAAGACACTCAAATCTTTGCAGCTGGTACTAGGTTATGGCAGCTTCCCTAGTACAAGTCTACATGAGTTCTCAAAACTTCTTGCTGGACTTGTATTCTTGGGCAGCAAAGATTCCTCAGCCCTAGGGAGGGAAGGAACTGCCCATGGAAGTTGGGTCAGATCTTTCTGGGAAGCACATTGAGCCAGCAAGAGATACGCTCTTCCTTTTGTTATGTTAAATCTCTAGTCCTCAGGCCCACGTTTGGTTTGATTTGTGTGTCTTTGTGACGTACTCATGAATTTGTGATGAAAAACCCAGCTGATTCATGAAGTACTGACGTTCAGGGAGCCTAGTTACAGGTTTAAAGGAAAACACTTGCTAAATTAATGTTTCACATCAAGGTCTTGAAATGATGGGGGTAGAGGGTTGGGTTTGAGATAGCAGTACCAATTCAGTCATTTCATTGACTTAGTCTTGCATACAAAGGGACAAGATTGTCCATTTTTGATGGACATCATAAACTTCATGACATACTTAAACCCTCCCAATGAATATTTAGGGCTGGTCAATTGTTCTTTTCTCCACTCTTGTCAAATCTTTCCTGTGGTTTCTGTCATTAAGGTTTGCACCTGTTTTCCTTTGTGCTACTAAAATTTCTTTGGAAAATGACTTATCTCATGAGAATTTGTGGGGCCAGAGAAAGCTCTTCCAGTTCTGAATTAAGATCATTGCCTTGGACAGCAAAGACTTTCCCTCTGGATTTCCCATTCTGCAAACCTCAAATCTGCCTGACTTCCCTTTATCTGCTTTATTTCTTTGGTCTGCAAGTTGCCTTTCATCAGTTTAATCGCAAAATGCTTCAGTCCTTTGTGGTTGATGTATGTTACTGGTTTGTTGGCCTCTTTTAATCCACTCCAACATACAGTAAAATTTGTCCTTTTAACCTGTTTTGAAATCCTAAGCAGGTCATCAAAGTTCTTCAAAATGATGCTGGAAAAGTGCAATCAAGCACATTCTGGAGGTTTTTTTTGCTGTAATGACCTTATTTGCAGTAGATTTTGAACCAGTATAAAATGTATTTTAGCATCACACCTCAATGGTAGACATGCAATAAAAATGCAAAGGACCAGAGATCTCTTCTCTATGACTATTAAAGGATCCATTGAATGACACTGGGTAAGAGGCAAATTTGGTGCAAATCAGAGTAAATTAGCTGACTTTGGAAGGCTTTAATAATTTACACCAACTAAAGACTGGCCCTAAACCACACTCTTTGTGCATCTCTGCCTAAATTTTAATTAAAATCTCTAATCAACAAATATATCTGCTTACAGTGTGGAGGAAAAAAAAAAAAAGGAAGGTCCATGTCCAATTTAGGACTAGGGCATTCCTGTGTTCTCTGGAAATACTAAAAAACAAGTAGCAATGCTTTCATATTCCATGCACTTTATTGGAAGTAGAGCAAAAAAAAAAAAAAGAACAAACAAAAAAAAGCACTTTTATGGCTTTTGAGTCATCAAGATACAAGTAATAGAGCTCTAGTTTATGCATATGTCAAAGCAGACTTTGTGTGTCAGGACACTAAGCGAGGAAGCTAATGGGAATACAAGCAACATAATTACTTGTTGCTGACTACAGAAGGTGAAATGTGGTTTTTTGGTTCCTTTATGGCTCGCCTGCCTACATATAGATGACAAACTGGTCTGAGACAGCTAACAAAGGACTTTGCTAGAGCCCTACCCCTGCTTTCCATGACCACAGTGTCTCACCGGTGCAGCTCTACGGACTTGCCTAAAGTGACTTCATCTTGATTTTGATGAAATGGAGAGTCCTAAAGAGCTCATTTCCAGAACCACTTCCTGGAGCACTCTAGGAAAGGGATTTTGAACTAAATATTACAACTTGAATCATAGTTAGGAAAAGTTTCATCAGAAGAAGAAGCTGTTGTGGAGCGGGAATTGGCTGATAATGCAATAGATGCCCCAAGACAACCACAAGCTTTAAAGGAAGAGCATATAGCAAGAGGAATATGTTTTAAGTAGTCCTTTTTTGAAGTGATCCTGGTGCTGTTTCTCTGATGTGGTTTCCTGATGCTACAGTGTCCTCCTTCCTAGTATGCCTCTTCCTCAAGTGGAAACCAGTGTTGAAGACATTTTTACTACTGAAAGAGGACCAGGGCTTTCATTTTTATAGCTGTGTTTTGCATGGAGGACCCGTTGAAATCCTCATCCTTGACCTGCTCATCCCTTGTGGGTGAGCTGAGCTTCCCGAGCTCTTCTGAGCCCTGCGGCTCTTTTCACCCATCTCTTTGCTCCTATCACCATGTTCACCAGCACCCTGCGAGGCCAAGCCCTGGCACAAATAGTCCCCACTTCTGGATTTCCACTCTCCGCTCCTGGAGATGTACCTCCAGCTGGTGGCTCTGGGGACATTCTGCCTGCCCATGGAGCTGGCGGTGCTTCTGGAGGTGAATCCTCGTCGGCAGGACCAAAGCTCTGCAGGAAAGGATGCTCTACCAGCACCACAGAGAGAACATTGTCCTCTGCACCATCTACCAGCAGGTCCAACTCCACATCCTGGGCTGGAGATGATGCTACAAGGGGTGCTGACCACTGTCATGGGAAGACAAAAACTGAATCATTTGGAGGGCAATTCTCATGGGCAGAACATGGCTTTTCTCCTCCCTGTGAGAACCAGAATTGGCATTTTAAAAGTTGTAATAAAAAAAAAGCAAAACTTGGAATTACTTACACATGTTCATGGGTATTCCAGTGGATATCCTAAAGAAGGAGAAAGTCAAATGGTTATCCGTCACATAACTCGCATTTCTAGCATTTTCCACCCTTCTTGTCTCTGCTGAAGGGTTCCAAAGATGCCCACACATGGTGGCAGTGGTGCCCACCTGCTCTCTTCGCCCTCCAGTAAGGTCTTATAGGTTACAATCTCGATATCCAGGGTCCTCTTGACATGCAGCAGCTCCTGGTAGCCCTGCAGCATGCAAGCCAGCTCATCCTTGGCCTTTTGGAGGGCGTTCTGCAGCTCAACGTGCTTCTCCCGGGCATCTTTCAGGGTGCTATCCCTGCGGTTTTCAGTAGCAGAAATTGACCTTTGCAGAGAGGACACCTGTCCAGGGAGAGACAAAAGTCCTTATTTCCTCTGTCCTTTCTCTTTCCATTTTCACCCTTAAAAGAGAACTTCTTTCTCCTTTTGTGAGTGACAAATTCAGAAGTATCGATGTCGTTTTTAGGAAACTCAATTGTTTCTAAAAAGAAATCCAACATCCCTTCTGAAATAATAGAGGAAGGCTATGCACATCTGTGTAGCATGAGACTACCCTAAGCTTGTGTCAAGGACACCAATGTTTTGTTCTAATTGGAACAAATCATTAAGGTTTTCCATTATTTCCCGTTATAAAATATATAATGAACCTGAAAATTATACCACTTACTTTACTATGGGTGCTGGATTACTGGTGAGTCATAACTCTACCTTACTTATTGGATGCCTTGAGCCTGTGTCAGAAGCATTGTCTCCTACTAGAATTCCTGTTGGAACAATTGTCCGAGTTGCTATAGCTAACCAATGATGTAATTTCATGCAATTAGTGATTTACAATAATCAAAATGATCCAGCAGAAAACAGCCCAGCAGATAAATCCTCCAGCACTCCAGATCTTAGAGCAGTGGAAGCGTCTGAGCAATGATCAACATTAAAGACAAAAGGACTGTTTGGAAATCCAGAACACGTGGGATCTTACATCCAGGGATCCGGTGGGTAAATGTGACCCATCGTACCTGCTTCTTCATGTTGTCAAGGTCACGCTGCCACCTCTGCGTCACCACACTCAGCTCTTCAACCTCTTGCTGGTGGGACTTTAGCTCATTATAATGTCTCTTCTTTGCCTCCTCAAGCTCTTGATACTGATGGGGAGAAAGGAGAGAGCTGGTGATTAACACTGGTTTCCAAGGTCTTTGTGTTACTATTTTTAGCAACAGAATTAAGGTAGGTCACTGGATTTTCCAACTTACCCTAGTTCTGTAGAGTGCGTCCAGCTCTGCCCTGCTTTTCTGAGCTACGTCCTCGTACCAACACTCAATACTCTTGAGGATGCCCTCCATAGCAAGGCCTCGACTGTTGTCCATTTTCACAACGACGGATGCATCACAGAGACTCCTCTCCAGCTCAGCAATTTCCTAGAAGCCATGTGAAGTGTCAGTAGTCTTTCCTCCCTTGATTTCTTATCTTCCTCCACCCCAGTGGAAGTAACAGCCCAACCGAGAACTTTTTTTGCAACCACAACTCGTGCTGTGACTAGACTTGCAGCTTGGGTCCCACTGACTCCATAGGGAGCCTGATGGATTGGTTTAATCAGCCATAAGTCAATATAGACAAGGAGTGGCTGGTAGGAATGGGAACAGGCAAGCAAGAACAGGATAGGAGGATCCGTACCTGAGCAAACACGCACTTCAGGAGCTCGATTTCCCACTTTTGGATTTCCGGTTTTACATTCAGCTCTGCCTTGCTCAGATAGATGCAGTCCACTTCCTAAAAGAGTTCCAAGGCATTTAGAAGCAAAAATGATGGATACTACAGGCAGTTTCACTATGTTTTTTGAGTAAGATGTTGTCTTTAGAAAATGTGGTTTGGAAGGTTGAGGGGTACCATGGACATATACAATATTGCTAGGCTCTTACTTAGTAATATTATGATTTGGGTGCTGGAATAATGAACAGGCATTTTAGATTTAAATGTAACTGCTGTGCTAAATGGGAGAGGCTTGATGCTCTCTGGCAATACTCTGTGATGTGTTTTTTTTCTAAATATTTATTTGTCTAATGACTTTTAATATTCTGATTCTTATTATGAAAAGGAGAGATGAGAGGAAACTCACTGTATCTCCAAATCCAACCTTTCCATTGATCCAAATTCCTTACCTTCTTCAGTAGCATCAACTGCTTCTTGGCAGCTGTGTGCCTGGTCACTTCTTGCTCACATCTGTCAGGGAAGAAGAGAGACTCGTTCCTAGGTCATTCTGTGGTTGGAGGCCTTATTTTGGGGGGTTTTAAGGGTTGTGGTGCTTTGGGAATGTACTTTTTGTTAGAGAGAAGGTCGTCAAGAAAGAGAAAAAAGAAGAATCCACCTCCCTTGTGTAGTTTCTGCCCACTTACTTGCATTTCAGCTCCTCAACCAGCTTCTCCATATCGTTCTGCTCGAGTTTCATCTGCCCCCTCTCCTGCAGCAGCAGGTCCAGCTGCCTTTGCAGGCTGCACATGAAGCTCTCAAAGTCTTGCTTGAAGTTCTTCTGAGGTGGCATGACCTGCTTTTGGAGCAGGTCCCATTTGGTGACCAGCTCCCTGTTGCGCTGCTCCAGGCGTTGCACCTGCAATCAGAAAGCAAAGCTACCCTCTTCAGGCACGTGCTTAGGAGCATCCTACAGGGATCAGATAAATGGGGAAGGAATTAGGCATCTTCTGAGTCAGTGCTCCAGGGGCTTGTAATGAAGGGGACAAGGACAAAAGAGAGATGTGGTGATCTTCATAACCGAGAATCCTAGGGCAAACAAGGCCCGGTGCTTTCCTGTTCCCTGGGGCAGCCTTAAGCCACACAACCTTTTCTGCAGCTGCAGAAACCCTGAGTTTTTTAAATATATCTTCACAGCAACTGGATGCTCAGACAGTGGAAATCACCATTTGTCAGTAGAAGATAACTCATTTCACAAGGCCCAGCTGCATGGGGTGAGTGCAAGAGTGCACAAGCAGAGCAGAAGACTTGGGAGGAACAGCTCCCTTTTACACTATTAAAAATAAATACAAATGCAGCTTACCTAAGCACACAAGTAGAGAGTAAAATAACCTTATCTGCTAGACCTGCACTGTCTTGGAGAGCTGCCACGCAGCATGGGAGCCGTGTGAGCTATCTCATGCGAAGCGATGACAGACGAAGAGGAATCAAAGAGCTGGGCAAAAAAGGAAGGTTCCCTTCATACCTAAACCTCATTATTTCTTTGTGTCTCTTCTCAGATCTCACCTTGTCGATGAAACGGGCAAACTGGTCATTGAGGTTCTTCATCTGCTCCCTCTCCTGCTGCCGGATGCGCCGGATTTCAGGGTCAATCCTCACGCAAAGGGGCTGCAGGAGACCCTTGTTGATGGGCACCAGGCAAAGACCTTCCCTTTTGCAGCTCCTGTCCAAGGCACCTCCCAGGCTCCCACGGATGCCACTGTTGTTGTAATGGACATCCTGGTATCCCCATCCTCTCCTGCCAAAGGAAGTTTGTTGACATCCATCCTCATTCCAGAGACTTCGTCTGCTGTATCTCCAGACTCCATACTCTCTCCCAAATGGTGCAGTTGGGAGGAAAATGATGGTTTTGCAGCATTTCGGGCAGCTCATAGCAGAAACAGAGGAGAAGCACTTTTGTGCATGAAGGGACCTTCCAGCTGACAGCTGCTGGCTCATGCTGGGACGCTTGGATGAGTCAAGAATCAGGAAAACTGGACAGCTGGGAGAGAGCGGGCAGCTCCAAGAGGGACTCCTGCTCCAACATCCACAAGCATTTCCTTTATACACATCCCAAAAGCTGGGCTTGGTTGATGGGGAAGAATAATTTGGGGTTTTCGCGGGGGTTTGCCTTGCCTTGCAGCACTTCACGGGTTTCAATATGCAAAATGTGTAACGTGAACGTTTATGAAATCCTGTGGAATTTTTTCTGTTTTTAAATAGCATTGCTTGCAAACTCAGCTCGGAGGACAGCAGAGGCTGGGTTTAGTGATTTGTTTTTTCTTGTTATTTTAATTTGTTCTCCTTCCTCCCATTAATTACAGTTTAGGTCAGAAATGACCTTAAGAGCATCTCCCATCCTGTCAATGGCAGATTGAAGAGGAATGTTCTGGGGAACAGCAAATTAGAACTGAATTTTGCTTTATTTGCTCTCTGTAGAACCTTGGAAGTTTCTAAAATTCTAATTTTCACAGAGGGACAAAGACAGGACACGTCCACAAGTCACATCAGGAGGCAGCCCAATGCTTGGAGACTGGGAATCGCCACTGGGAGTGGAAATGTACATTTCTCTGTTGTGATAAAGGGTAAAATATTTTATTTCAATCCTTTCTATTTGAGATCATAAAGAAAACTCAAGGTACACCTTAAGGCAAATAAAATAAAAGATTTATTAGGCTTTCTTGGCAGGTGGAGAAGGAGAAGCTGATAAGTTTAATATATTTACTGAGAACCTCCCAATGCTTCGGCGTGGAGCCAAGTTTGCAGCTCAGTCCTCGTGGCTCCATTCCAGGCTCCCTTTGATAACAGAAGTGCAGAGGGTTTCGGTTCAGGTTTGAAAGAAAAGGCTTTCCCCTGCTCTCCTGCCATCCTTCTCATGAACTTTTCCGTCAGCTCAAAACTTGCTCAGCTTTCTGGGTGATTTAACATCTAAGGGTTTCAAATTCCCAAGAAGAGGGTGATATCTCACTTGATCATTACTTCCCTGAGTTTTACAGGGACTTTTTTGCTCCCTGGGACCATTGGAGGACTTTTTTTTCCACCATCTTTTGCAAGAGGCTTGTTGAAAAGCAAATCTGCTCACCAGAAGCCCTGCTAGTATTCTGTCTCCAAGAGCAGCCGATGCCAAAGGTTTTCTCGTACCTCATCATTTGCAAATATTCCGCACTGGAACATCTCGCCCATAGCCCAGTGAGCAAGATAATTGAGGGTATGTAGCAGCTGGAAAGACAACTAGCTTAATTGCGGGTTCTTGACAGCACTATCAATTACACCTACACACAGAGGAGCAGGAATGATTGAAGCCCTGGGTGTCTAACTCGCCTGCTTAAATACCAGCCGGGTCCATGGCAATTCCAGCTGGAAGAGCAGGATCGGAGACTTGGAGGAGGGACCTTGGCCTGGAGCTGCTCTGAGTCTGTTTTGTTTTGTTTTTCTGGTTTGTGTCTGCTCCATCTCCTGCTGAATCCCCCACGCTCCGTCTCACAGATGGGGATTTTGGATGTTCACGGTGCTCCTGCAGCCTGTGCGCAGGGGATGGATCTCGTGGGACTCTATTTGGCCTTGCTGCTGGCAGCACAAGGAGCATTGGGTCCTTCCAAGGGGGAAGAGCATTCATGTTTGTACACTACAGGGTTGGGGGGTCTCGATTTCAAAGGTTTTCTTCCCATTAACACGTGTTGATATGCAAAATGCTAGAACTTGTTTTTTCACATCCCTAGGGGCAGAGAAGGGTGGATTCACCCAGATCAGCCTCACCTCTGAGCCTGAGTCCCAATGTGCCCTGATGATCCTGAGTCCCCCAAAGGCAGATGATGACACTTGATGCAGCCCTGGGGCTGGTATCAACCTCACAGCGGTGTTTTGCAGGACAGCATCCAGCCCAGCTCATGTTGTAGTTTAAAGGATCACATATTTTCCCTCCCAAATTCACCTCCTGCCACTCAGGTTCCTGCAGAAACCAGAGTTTTCCCATGTCCTGTGACAGTGGAGAGCCTTTTCAGGATGAAAATACACCAGATTATCTCCATTCCCTTCCCTTAATGGCACTTTGTGTTTCTACATCTAAGCAGTTGTTTGCTGTGGCTTCCTTGTTTGTAGGCACAGGGAGAGTAGAAAAGGGAAGAGCTCCCAGGATAATCACAACTCATTAGGGTTTTTTTCCCCTTAATCACCAGGAATTTTGGAAAGAAGCCCAGGAGTAAAGAAAGAAGAAGGCCTATCCAATTTTGACCATGACTAATTTCCAATCTTTTTTGCCAAGGTAAATGAGAAGGGATTTTTTTGTGTGTGTGTGATGGGTATCTTTGCATGGTGATGAGTGCTGAAGCCCCAAACTCCATCAGTCGGGATGGGAGAGACGTCTCCAGGCTCTGCACCTCTGTGGCACAACTTTTATTCTCCCACTAGGTGGAGGTGTGTAATGTGTCTTGAGCACCTGTGGCCTGACAGGTTCCTCTTTGGGTTCTTGGTGCTGTGATGTGGACACCTAGTCCAACACTCTCGGGTAGCAAGAGGTAGCTCACACCTGTAGAGGGCAATATATATTTAGAAGCCAGGACAGTGAGGGAACATTAAGTCCACCTGGAAAAAGCTGAGGTCTCCTGTGCATTTGTGTCCCAAAGTTGACTATAGGATGTTTCCTACATGTGCATCCTGTGATGCATGTTCTGACAGAAGGACGGCACTGAGATACAGACTGCCCAACAGTTTTAATCACGACTGACCTCTGTCATCTCCTTTCATGCCTTCATTTCCTCCTGTCATAGCTGAAATTTTGCTCTTTGAGGCCACCTCCTTGGTGGTTCAAGCCGTGTCTTGTCACGGAGTGTCAGTAGGCACCGTGTTTCAGTGTTATGTGATGAACATGTTCACAGTATTGTGCTGGCTGGTGCTACCTGCCTCAAGACACGGATGATCTGGAGGGTCTCACCTTATCCTCTCTTCCCATGACCTAAACTCAACATTTGAACCTCAAAAATCAAGAAGTCTCTAGGTACAGCCTTAGCCAATATAGCTTGTGGTGATTCCTATTAAAAATAATGCTGGTGTAATATATATAATTGACATATGCAACTTGGACCATATAGGAAGGAAGCAGGAGATGTTAATCATTTGTTAAAATACTTTATTTTTGGATGTCTGGAATCCAGGCCCATTTTTTTCACTCCTATTTAAACAGGAGTAATTTCATATGGAAGGAGGCGTCAGAACACTCATCCACAGAAACTGCAGAGATCATTAGAGCTCAGCGGACGAGCAGAACAGGTTTTGAGATACCCTTCAAAACCATTCCTTCACAAAATTAGCCCTGCACTTAAGGCTATGTACTGCCAGGTGTAAACAGTACTTAGAACAGCTCAGTGTAAGTGCTGATCAAGCCCTTGAAGGAGTTCGGGGTTCACAATCTTTTTTTTTGAGGTGCTCTCCCAGGTTACTCTTACAGTTGACCGAAACAGATGGTTTCTCTGATCTCTGGGGGGTGATTCATTCCAGAAGGTGTTGAATTGCCTCCAAAAATGCCTATTTCTTGTCCCTGACTCTACCTTTCTCCCTTCCTTCTTTCTGTCATACAAAATAGGTCAGTAAAGAACCCACAGACCTGGCCACACTGATCAGGTTAATGCTTGGTTTCATTGGGTTGCACTCATTATCGCTATGAAAGGGGTTTAATAGTGAAACTGAACCCCAGCAATAACTAGAAAAGTGAGGTTCAAAAATAAAAATCAGAATTGCCTCCTACAATTCCCAGTTTTCTTGGCAATACCCAGGGTGGGAAGGAGGGAGTGGGGAAGAGTTTTGTCCTGAGTCCTTATTTACTGTCTTGGGTGTAAATGTCCCTGTGAAGGGGTAACTTAGCACTTGGCTTCTGAAGAGCTGAAGTGTTTCGGTGCATGATGTCAGAGCAAGCATCAGTAGGGTGAATAAACTACCAGCTCTCGTCAGGTAGCTCTGCAGGGTGTTTTGTAAGACTCACACCGCCCACACGCTCAACCAGTGCGATGTGAGCTGTGCAGATCTCAGCAGGGTTAGTTAATGCCATCTCTGGATTTCTTTAACGTGCCCCTAGAACAACTGATTGAGTAGAGCCTGGTAGGACCTTCTGTGTTTGATGGGAGCAATGATAACTTGGTTTTGCCAAGAAGAACATGAAGAACAGCCTTAGTGTCTTCCAAACCAAGGCTTTTGTGCAGCCCCTTGTGGCTCCCTCTGAACTTTCTCTCTGTTTTCATGGTTTCATGGCCACGGGCAAAGGGTTCCCCATAATGGATTTTCCACCAAGCTGAGCATTTCCTTCTCCAACAAGGAGGACTCCCATCCCAGACTGCCACCCACCCTCACCCTCCTCGGATGCTTCATGGTCTCATTTCTCTGGAAAGCAATTTGGAAGCTTCCATCTTCCCTCTGATTGGGGAAGAGGGACATGAAACATTCCTGACATGGGTTGTGACACTCTGATTATCTAAGTGGCATCTTGCTAAATGAAGATGACACAGTTGCACTGAGCTTCTTGAACAAATTTTCCCAAGAATCTCAGTTTCTCTGTTCTTCATTAGAACTTTTTATTGGGCTTAGAGTAGCTTGCATGAGAATTTAGAAAACTTCTAGCTTCTCCTGCATAGAGGTGACCATTGATTGAAAAAAATTGGTAAATAAGGTGGACCAGATGGACCCATGCAACCATGCGTTGGGACCCAAGGGAAATAACTGGGATAGAGATGGGATAAGGAGACAATATTGGTCATAGACATTTTGTTCCTTTCTTAATCAGCAAAATGCAATGTTAGAACAATAGTGGATGGTCTTGTGACTTTGGGAGGGACTGAGGTGAGATATAGCCATGCATCCTGGTTCATTGACTAGCCTAGGCCAATGGGACTTGTATCTGAAACCCGTTTTCCATGACCTGTGGTCCTCTAGCCCCAGATGTTCATTTGTAAGAATGTTCTTCCACATTTCCATTAAAAATTTCCTGAAATGTCTCTGTTTCAGGGCTGCACCCTCACATAGACGAACACGCACACCAGGCAGGGTTGCAAATGTTTAGTACACAACATAGGAGGACAAAAACATCGCTTGAGAGCTGAAGTGCTCAGAGCATTCCAGAAAATGCCTAAAGAAACAATAGCTGCAGTCACAATATCTTCAAGAGAAAGGATAGGTCTAAAGAATGTGTGCCCATGGCACACTGAGGAAGGAATCAGGAGATGCAGTGCAGAGAGGACAGAGCTCAGGACTCCTTGACCCATCTAGACTGGGAGTGAATCAGTCAAGAGAAGAAAATCCACCCTTGCATCCACAAGAACTCCATGGGCCCATTCTGAGCACGGTTGTTTTTTGCATGCAAATATTATTGCTGGGAGGCGCCTCTAGATGAACCACATACCCCTGAGCCCCTCCTCCCACCAGAGCAGTTACCCCCTTTGGAGAAAAGCTGTCTGCATTTGGAGATGCATGTTCCAAAATAATCCCAAAGCTAGGAATTTCAAATGGAAAGCACACTACTCCTTTGCATTTGGCTCCTCTCTAGAGCTCATCCTGGAACAAAATCCTCCCCTTTCAGAGAAATATCCTCCCCCGCCACATGTGGAACTTCCATACCCATAACCCCCACTTTCACAACCATGTCCTCCGGCAAAATCATGTCCTCCCCCTCCACAGATGGACCCTACACTACCATAGGTAGATCCACCACACCCCGACACTCCACCTTCACAAGAACCATACCCTACACCACCACAGCTTCCACCGCCACCTCCAGAGCCATAACTACCACTTCCAGAGCCGATTCCTCCTCCTCCAGTGCCAAATCCTCCACCACCGGAGCTCCCACCTCCAGAGATGGAGCCTCTCCTTCCGGAGCTGCAGCTATCACTGGAGCTCACACCACCACTGTAATGACTGTGTCTGCCACTACCAGAGCCATATCCTCCTCCTCCAGAGCTGTATCCTCCACCACAGATGGAACCTGAGCTGCCAGAACTTCCTCCTCCAAATCCAGAACTTCCTCCTCCAGAGCCATAACCAGCACTTCCAGACCCAGTTCCTCCTTCTCCACAGCTAGATCCTCCACCACCTGAGCTTCCATGTCCGGAGATGGAACCTCTCCTTCCAGAGCTAGAGCTACCACCAAAACCTCCACCGCTACTGTGGGGACTGTGTCTGCCACTACCAGAGCCGTATCCTCCTCCTCCAGAGCCATATCCTCCTCCACCACAGATGGAGCCTGAGCTGCCAGAGCTTCCTCCTCCTACCCCGGAGCTTCCTCCTCCTCCAGGCCCATAACCACCACTTCCAGACCCAAT
>JAWLRI010000370.1:319919-339912 GCA_034781795.1 Crypturellus tataupa | reverse complement strand
TAGCCAGAGACTTGCCCAGCCCTGGGCAAGTGCTCTAGGTAACCCTGCTTGAGTGGGAGTTCGACCAGATGATCTACAGAGGTCCCTTCCAACCTCAACCATTCTGTGATTCTGTGATAATCAGAAGAATTCCACTACAAGCCTACTGAATGTGCATTTCTATAACACTTTTCACTGGTTTTGATTTTTCAGAAATCATCTCCTTTTCTTTTTCTTTCCTTCTTTTCACATGTATTTGTGAAATACATTTTATATTTTTCTTTCCTCCAAAAGGTTTCTTGTATTACCTCTGATGACTACATGCTCCAAGGAAGTTGTGATCCTTGCACGAAGTACTTCTTGTATCGGTAGTCAGGTCTCCAAGACAGCATGATCCAGATGGGGACAGAAGTTTGCACTGCGAGTGTCTTTGCCCTGGTATCTTCAGTTAATTTCATGAACTACTGTTCTGTTCTGTTTTTATATCCATCTGGCTCATCGTCTTACATGACAATTCCGCACATGCTGTGTCCATTGCCATTTACTGTCTTAAACAGCGTACAAAATATCTGCTATCTGTCTTTAGTTTGTACAAGGCCTGTCCTGCATGACTGCAATCTACAGGAATGGTTTCTGTGCTCGGCAATCTGCAGGAACAGTTTCAATGCATCTGCGGGAATGGTTTCTGTTGACTATTTACAAATACTTATATACTGTTCAGGTCTGCAGAGGAGTCATCTACGGTAACATCTGGAAGGAAGGACAGGAGCTCTGTACCAAAGACGTTAATCAGGGCATTGATTCTCTGTGGTTTGTGGTCAATGTATAGCAGAAGCTGCCATGAGGAATCTTCGGAATAGACCAAAATTCCCATCTGAAGCATTCTTGTACCAAATAGTCACTCTTTTGAAAATTGCTAGGGATTCAAGTAATCATCTTGCTTCCAGTCATTTCACTGTTTTGAATCTGTGCATTTTCTCATTTATTCAGATGATTAGCTAGGGAGTTACCTGACCACACAGGAAAATAATGACTTAAGTGTGCTAGCTGCATATAGACAACCCTGACGCTCAGCTATATGTACAAGTTATGTTCTACAGCTCTTTTGACACTATACTTGTGTTGTGCAAGTTGATGAAATCTCAGTTTCTGTGCAGCTTTCAGATTCATTTCTTCTCAGCAGTCATCTTTCAGGAAAGAATTCATAGTAGCTTGCAGCAGATAACTACTTAAAGAGATTGTTCTGCATCTAGAACCTTCCTTTCTTCTAGTAACCTAGTAGCTGCCTTTTCTTCCTAGTAGCAAAGTTCAAAGCAGAAAAAAAGCAATATCTCAGTATTCTCTTTTGCAGGCTCCTCTGCTTATACACAGTTCTTCCTCTTGCTGCATTTGAGTGATCAGGATCTTATTTAGTTATGTTGCATTGCTTCTCTACAATCCCTGCCTTATAAAAGTCTAGAGGCTTATCTTTGCTATGAAATATTTTCATAAGTTTAGTCGGCAATGATGTTTCCACCAGTACAAACTGCAGCTTCAAAAAAGTCAATTATCTTTATAAGTAAAAGTCTAATGTATTTAAAATATTTTTTTCAATGTGAAACAGAATTCTAAGACATTAACACCCAATGTATTCTCTCAAAAATAGTTCTATCAAAATGTTCTAAACGCAATGTGTTGCTGATGTTCTTTAAATCAAGTTCAAATATTTTTTCTTTCAATGTTATTTTTATTTGGTTTTGCTTTACACATAAAGGTGAATTGATAAAATCAAAACAAAGTACTTCAGTATTTTATGAATATTGGTAAAATCAGACTGTCCCCACAAGATATTTTTACTGATTCCTCTGTTTGTGTTTTTCTCAATTAAATAGCTGTGGAGAAATTTCTCATCATTGAGTACTTCATACAGAGACTCATTTCAGCCTTTTTGTGTGACTGAGAGTAAAACTTCTCTGGACACAGAAGCTCTTGTTTGTACATTGAAACTATAGTGCTATTACACCATAAAAGAGCCTGAGTTATCCTGTGATCTTATGAAACATGGAGTGGCAGACTAGAGTGTTCAGTTGCATGTTTCCTAGCCTTAGTTTTCCACCATCTTTTCCATTTGTTATTTCTTATTTACTTGTACTGCTGAAGACTCAAAATTTCCCTTTTTGCAACCTTGATTTTATGGTATAATTTGATGTATCGCTGCTCACAGAATGTATTTGTAGTTGGAGAATTTGAACTGGCCTTTGAATTTTCAAACTTTTGTTTGACTTAGTACTTATATTCCTTAAGTTTTCACCTGCAGTTCTTAATACATTGGGATTACTTTGTTTAATGGCCCTTGTTTCATTGAAGCTGGATGTCAGCCATACCAGTGACCCATTATGGTTCCTCATAATCTCCTCCTTTCCTGTGTCTTACTTTGGGGAAGATAGAAGTAAGAGCTACAAGATGCTTTCATGCACGTGGCTAATCTTCTCCGGAGTCAAGGCTGCACATTGCACAGCTGCAATTCCTTAGTGGAAGCAGATGAACCATGACCTACTGTTGACGGCCACTTTGGGTTACATCATTCCATAGTCACCGCCCACTGGTGGAGCCAGCCAGCCAGAGGGACGCGGCAAACAGTCGGCCTTTCATTGACACTTCATGAATTAATAGCTAGGGGCTGCTCGAGAGGAGCTCAATTGGCATCTCTTCCTCCTAAGAGACCCAGTGTTTGAGATCCCCATGGCAGAAATTCAGGGAAAAGAGAAGATGATTTACTACAAGTGTCTCACTGTTGCTTTGGAACTGCATTGTCCTTTTGGCAACAGTGTTTTTCTGTTTAGGGTTTTTTCTTCTGTGCTGTTTGGTTAGTATATTACCTAAAAAGATAACGTTCTCCTTGCAGAATTCTTGAGGGAAAGTGCTGAAGTTGAATTCCCATTCTTCTCGCATGACATCCTTTTGGGTTTTATTAAATGATGACTGCATGCCTCTGTTTCTTATCATCCTTGTTTAATATTTCAGCTCTCAAAAGGAGTGACATGCAATGTGGTGAGCAAATGCTTCCTCTCCCTGTCTTGCTGACTTCTGATCTGCCCCTATAGTACAATCTAGCCCTATAATGTGATGTCAGGCTACTGTCAGTTAGAATGTGCTTTTACTTTAAGAGTAGAAATCAAATGAGGGTTCAAACAAAAATCATCCTACATTATGACTTGCTGTTAGATGATCAAAACAGAAGAAATGACTTGTTAATTCTCTGCAAATACAGTACTATCCAATATGATAAGACGAAAGCTGTAGAACAGTCAGAGCACTTTTGAGCAGACTTTCTCCCAAATCGGAGTTAACCCCTAAGTAATGACCTCTTATTACCAAAGAAAAGAATCTCTCTAGGGCAAAAGATTTTCAGTCATATTCACAGTCTTTCAAAGGTTTTCAGTATCAATGAACTCACTAGATTTGAAAGGCGCAGGATAGCTGTTAGGCAGCCAGGAGAATTACATTGGCAGCCTGATCTTAGTTACTGGTCTATCCTTTTGGATGATCTTTGCATTTATATGGATGATCTTTTATCTCACCAAAATAGCATTACGGATATTAATCTAAATTTTAGATTTTCTATTACACAAATAGATCTGTTCTACAAATAGATTTGTATCACTTTATGGGAAAAAGAGAAGAAAAGAGAAAAAGGGAAGGAAAGGGAGGGAAAGGGAAAGGCAGAGGGAGAGGGAAAGGGAAAGGGAGAGGGAGAAGGAGAGGGAGAGGGAGAGGGAGGGGAGGGAATAAGCATAAAGGGGTAGATATTAAAGATCTCGATTTTTTTTTTTTTTTTGTCATGCAGGTTCTCTTCATGACAAAATCTGGTCAAATACTATTTGACTTCAAGATAACTATAATGATTCCTCAAGAAGGAAGAAAAGCACTACCAAATCTCAAGCATGGTCTCAAGCATGTCTAAATCATGTTATACAGGAAAAATATCAGGCAATTTTGTCAGTCTCCTATCAATCTCCTTATTTATTTATTTATTTTTCCCTTACTCTTTATCTATACTGGATACTGGCTGAAACTTTCTCTGTCTTATATTATTTTTGCAACTTACTGAGGATGTCAGCTTCATCAAGAGAGTTTAACAGGTCAAGAAGCCTGTTTACAGTATATAGCTATTTATTTCCTATAGAGTACAAGAATGACAAGTGTTTATCAATTTAGAATTTTAGAATTGCAGTAGAAACACAGTTATGTTTTAGAACGTGGCAACACACTGAGAAATTAGTTTTTACTCTGGTGGAGAAAATAGTATGTGAAGTTTTATTTTACCCCCTTTGACTTAATGTGAGATTTGGACCCAGGTGGATGAGCCATATGTCTTAATATATTTCTATTTATTGCATTCTTTGAAATCTCAAGGCTCTTCACAAGCAGTTATATAGTGTAAAAGGGAAAAACATATGGATTTCAAGGGTACAGTGCAAATCAGTGAAGGTCTATAGGGGAAGAAGAAGCTGGAAGGTTTTAGATAAATGCAGCTTTCAAAAGACTCTGTGCCAGTTCAAATTTGTCTCAGTAATGGAACTAGAAACAGTTCTGATAAATTCCAGAGGGGTGGTAAGGGAAGATTTTTTTTTTTTTTTCCTTCAAAAATTAAGGACTGCCCTTTGGGAATCATAGTTAGGGAAAAATCTTATCACATAGATGGAATTAAATTTCCTTCTGAATGGAAGTGTCTCAAAGCAGAAGAATTTAGTTACTGTGAAGCATGCACTAACTAGTAATTCAAAAAAGTTGGCCCAGCACAAAAGAGTGCAGATTTGGGGTTGCTTTTTGAGCTCTTGTGGGTGAAATCCACTTTTCTGGTGAGGAGAGGCACAGCTTGGGCGAGGGTGACACTGCCTGGCCTGGGGTTAGAACAGTAAGTCCTTCCAACCCCGAGTGCCTGGGCTAAGCCAGAGCACCTCCATGTGCGGTTTGCCTGGGGGACGTGGGAGACAGGATGGCCTCGTGCGCACTGAGTTTGTTGTGCGGCTCTGCTGACGAGCAGCTTGTGGCAGGGCTCCTTTTTCCTTGGCACTGTTGCAGCAAAGACAATACGCGAGACCATAGCCTAAAATACCCCTAAGCCGCAGCTGCTAAATTTCCTCCCTTAAAAAATGCATCTTCCCCAGTCATTTCTGTTTTGTTGGGTTTTTGTTTGTTTTTTTTGGAGTCCTTCATGTTTTGGATGCTTTTGATGGCTTATCTGGCTGATTCCTGTCCTTTCTCTGTCTTTCTCAGGCACACCTAAGTTCATATGTGTGTGAGCAAATGGAAAGATAAATGGAACAAAGGGATAAATTTGTATACTAGAAATTACTGGATTTTTTTTTCGTACAGTGGTTGAATCTATGACGCAGGTGTACTAACTTACAATGTTAAGATGTTTTCTTTTAATGGATATAGCAGATTTCCTCATTTATTTTCAAACATGAAAGCTGGAGCTTTAGAACAACCTTTCCTCCTCCTTGGCTAGTTCTTTAAATCATGCTGCAGAAGGGAGCGTAAGCAGGGGTTGAATGATGCAAAGGGCTTCTTCTGGTCTATTGTGTTGGGCTGCATTTCGGTACGTATTTTTATCTGTGCAGTAAGGCTAGGAAAAAGAAAAGATGTTATGGAGGGGAAAGCCTTTATTTGCCTGCCATCATGCTATCATATGGCAAATAGAAAAGGTGTTTGCAAACCTAGCGCTTAGCATTTTCAAGTATGTAGGAGAAAAATCACCAACATGTTTACAAAAAGGACATGAGGACTTGTCATTTGACTGAAAGTTTTTTTTTTTTTTTTTTTAATTTCATCCATGTTAGATAATGGCCTTACAATTTGGGGTCAAATGGTTAAATTCCAAGATTTTAATCCTACAGATAGCATTGTTGTGCTTCTTATGACACAGATATGACTCTTCATAGAGGGCACATACAGGCTAATGATCTGACCCTCAGGTGAAACCCAGAACATTCAGCAGTGTATTTTTCAAGAGTAAGAAGGAACAAGGAGGAAGGTCTCAGGATTCACTGCATAAGCAGCGAATGTTCAGCTTTCTTGGGTGAAGACTTCAAGTCAGAGGTCAGTAGAATTGCATGGTAATCAGCAGTGCACAAGCCCCAACCTAAGAGCAACATGTTGGATCAGTCAAAAAAAAAGGCTTTAAATATATTTTGGGGGATAAGACACATTTTCAGCATAACATAACCAACTTGTCCTTCTTTCTGCTTTACCTCTGAACACAGTGTGGGGATTCTCAACAGAAGCATTAGAAGCAGGATCTGGTACCTCATCTCATTGCATTTTCCCATCAAAGTCAAAAATCATGTGTAAATCTAGCTTCTCTCCTTGTACCTTCAGTGATATGAAATAATTACAAGTCTTGGTAAAAAAATAAATAAGTAAGAGATTATGTAATGAGACTGGAATTGACCTCTAGACATGTATCATTCTGAATTCCTTTACCATTTCTATTCAGACTGTCAGTGAGGCATGGATCCAAAAAAGATGGAAACATGCAGCAATGTGTCTGATCTAAATGCCAGGTAGGGTCCCAGCACCATCAAATCTCTAGGAGAGAGAACAGAAGCTGTATAGGATAAAAAAAAAAGAAAAGAAAAGAAACCACCATACAAAGATTTACGAAGTGCAATATAATTCCAGCATTCCCTGCTTCCTTTTCTTTCTGTGCAATAGCTCTGATTAGTGTAATGATTCAGTGTAGGAAAGCTGATGGAGCTAGAAAAAACTGGAGCACAGGGAGGAACTGGACTTCTTTCCATGTCCAACCCAGCTTTTCAGTCTTAAGGTGCAATCAGAAAAAATACAGTAAAACAAGCCCACCTGCCCCAAAATGGAATTTGCCTTTTTTAGTTGAGCAGTTGTGATTCTGTCTAGTAGAGGAGAGAAGCAAAGCTGCTAAGAGTAGAAAATAAATGAGACTTTCCCTCAGATCTTTGGTAAGAATGGGCACAGAAAAACCTCTTTTTCTTTCTAGTGGTCCTTTTTCTAGCTCAGGAGCACATTTCCTGCTTTTTCTAGTCTGCTCAAGTATTTTGTAGCTATCAGTGTACTATGTAAGAGAAGGAATGAGAGTAAGCAGCAGAGACTGGAGGGGAGAAGAGTTGGAGAGGTGGTTGCCCTGATCCCGACCGCCACAAAGCAATGTGTGGTGTTAGGAGGAGCGAATAACCTGTGAGTTAGAGCTTACACGTCAGGGTAAAAGACTGCAAGTGAAGAAAGACTGAGAAGAAGTCTTCAAGGTAAAAGTTGAATATGTATTTTTATGGAGTTATTTGAATTATAATAACGTCTCTAGAATTTAGCTGTGATGGGAGAGATGAACATCTTACTGTTCTGAGTACTGCAAAAACACAGAGCAAGGAATAGTGCTTTCTCTATGGAGATAATGAATTTAAACAGAGGGGATATACAAAGGAAATGAAGCTTCTATTTTAAGGACAGGGCTTGAGGCATGGCCGATTAATTAATTTGCTTACCCTGAAAATTGGTGGCAAGGCTAGGGAAGGAAACTAGCTCTCCTCTCAGTTTCCAGTTCCCTATTAAGAAGAACATTTACTTATTTATTTAAAGCTGTATTAAAGGATAGCTATCACTAGAAAGGTGCAATATAGTAAAGGGTTCAGGAGGTGAGCTGAGTAAATTAATATTAATGGTTTTGCTGAAGAACTGAAGTGCCTAAGTCTTTGTGAGAATGTTTATTATGGTAGAAGTATCTGATGCTATTAAGCCTTTCTTTTTAAACCCTTGACAATTATTAAAAATTGAATAGAGGGAACTTTGCTAAAACTAGAAGGACAGATTGACACCAGACCAGAAGCTGCTTCCATTAAGCGCCAGCCGCACGGCACTGTCCCCGCGTGAGGCACGTGGTTCGTCACTGCGCCGTCACGCACAGGGACTGGGAGAGAGCCCGTTCCATCCCTCGCACCTCGTTAGTTCCGTGATAGCTCCCTTTAAAGGTGCCTTAAGAGGCACTTAATTTAATGTCATTTCAAGCGCTATCCATCAAGGTGTCCTTGATCACATGAGAAATAGGGTTTCTTGCATATAGTGCACCAAACAAAGGCAGTCCAGATTTCACATTTAAAAATGAGTAGTGTGACAGCAGTAATCATTATTTCGTCCACGCTGATCTGTGCGCTGGCAACGGCTTCCTGTTAAGTCCTGAAGAGAAGCTGGCAGCTTCTGTGGCTGTGAAGCTCCCTGAGAGTGGGGCAATGAAGGAAGCTAAAAACTTGTTTTAAAAAATGAAATGGTCTCTGAAAACCCTGCAGGGTTTTGTTGCTTGCTCAGGATAGAAAGAGTGTATTATATTAGAGATCCTGCACATCCTGCTTGTACTGCACAGAGCGCCAATGACACTATAGAAATAGAGGCCATAAAGAATTCAAAACACTACTGCTCCAATTATTAATATTTTTATCTTCAGAGCAGATTTGAACTATATATCTGCACAGTACATCACTAATGAAATGTAGCTTCCTCTGGGGTGGAGGCTCTTAGTTAGCTGATGTGCACAGCACGGTGCCGGAAAGAAAGTGGAGAGAAAATGTAGTTTTAGTACATCATGGAAAGCCCCTGCTGCTGAGGAAAGTGCAAAGGCATCTTTAGGAGCCAAGCAGCTCTCCAAGTAGGGTAAATTGGGAATAACCATCAGAAATTCAATGGAATAATGATAGTGGTGAGAGAAAATAATCAGGTAGCTGTGTCCATCAAGAGCAGGCAAGGCCTCTTCATCTCCCCACTGACTTTTCCTACTGTCAATCTTCACGTGCTAACACCAAAGAAAGAGTCCTTTCCAGACTGCAGGTTACACCATGTCCACATCAATAATAGAGCATAACTCAAAGACACTTAATCCAAATGAAGATCCAGGCTGTTACATTCCTGTGCCATACAATGCAGACTTGACAGCTTGGATCTGAAAGAGGTGTAGTTGCGCTGGATCAGGGCCGTGCACAGATTGATGAGCATGGAGTCTGAGTGGGGCCTGTTGGTTTGAATGGAGCACCCGCTCGCATCCTGTGCCACGCCAGGCCTCACGCAGTCTTGGGTTTACCTGTTTTAAATACCCTAGCTTCTTGTTCCCTCTCCTCTGGAACCCTGCGACAGGCAGAGACAGCTTGGATCTGCCTCCATGTATCTGTTTGTGGGCAAATGTGGTTTTAAGCAGCGCTCCCTGTTACCTACTTTAAAAGCTAGTGCCGACTACTGCTGTGAAATGACTTGGGAACACCAGGAATTTCTAATTTAATTAAGGAACTAGCAGACACGGACTTAGTGGGGAGAAATGTGTTCTTGATCAGCCTGGGGGAAAAAAAAAGTGGGTATATAATTTTTGACAGAGATACATCTATTAAAACAAACAAACAAACAAACAAACAAAAAAACTAATGACCACTGGAAACACTAGCAGAGTTTAATAAAAGTATAGCTTATTACTGCATGTGAGTACACAACTGAAAGGGAGCCATTTAGCTTCACCCCATTAAAGTCTTCTCACAGAACTATGGTAGCCAGAATGTTGGTTTAAATTCTAATCTAAATCAATTTATAAAATAGTTTGCAAAGAGATTTCATTCTGCTGGTGATGAAAGGAAAAGTGCTTTGATCAACAAACTTTAGTTCAAATGCTAGGAAAATTATATGTGCATTTTGCATACAGTGGAAAACTGCTGAATGTTGATTTTAATTTGGGTCTTAAGAAACACACAATTTTTTTTTCTTTGGAATATTTCTGGAAAATTGTTGATAAATAACAATATGTGAAGTTTCTTCTTGTTAAGTTGGGAGGATTGTAGAGCTTCAAAATTTAAAAGTATTCTCTAGTGTGTCTGACGTTTTTACTAGTAAGTGGCTCTTTGTTAATTAGATATTTTTATCTCTTTCCTTGTATTGAATGATAGATGAAGACTAACTGTGGTGCATAGTAGGTAGTTGCTTGTCTCAGGGAGCTGAGCTCCTCCTTCAGTTAAGTAGATAACTTTATCTATCTATCTATCTATCTATCTATCTATCTATCTATCTATCTTATCTGTCAGTCCATACAGGGAATAGAAACTGCAGCTCAAAGAGTGGTCATGGGATCTGCACTTTCCACCTCTCTCTTGGTGGTGTGTTTTTTTTCCATCAGGACATGGACATCACATCATTCTGTCCTAGAAGGAAACAATGGGAGATATGGTGAACTTCATGCAAGAATCTCAGTCTAAGTAAGTGAGGAGTTTTGCTTAACAGAAAAGACAAAATTATTTTCTTTCTATTCATTTGAAAATTATCAAAACTATTACATGTTTACATTTCAAAATAAAAAATACTTTTAACATAATATCTTTAGAAAATTTAGATAATTATTTTAAAAAGAAACAAGTTGAAGCAAAACATTTCAAAGATATCAAAAGCTGTCTCAATGTCACAAAATATTCTTTGCTAGATTGTCAAACTTGACTTTTTGCCACAATTTGAAACAAATATATTTTTGAACATTAAAAAGAAAACCAAAGATCAAAAAAGAAAAAAAATCATACTTAACTATTGATATATTTTCCAGATTAGTAGCAGTTCTGAAAGGTCAGGGAGAAATTAACTGTATAAAGCCAAAGGATTATGAAGAAAGAGTTAGAATGTACATTTGTTCGTGTTCTTATATGTTCATAGGTAGAGACTGAAAGTTCAAATTCAAGTCAACTGGAGTTAAATAATAACTTAATATGCTTTGCATCAGGTCCAAATTCTTTAAAACATGATGTTGATAAAATAGGCCTAAGATGGCAATGTATTATCTTGTGAAGCTTTAAATTACTTATGGAGACAAGAAGCATGGTTTTTTAAATCGTAAGTTTCTTCCTTATTAACTAAGCTACCAAAAACAAAGATGATAAATTAAAACCTGATAATTTTTGGAAGATATCAGTGAATCCAGTCTTAATGAAGATTAATGAAAAGCTTTTCTTCTTATAAAGAAAATCTTGGATATTTTAATTTGATGGAGTTAAAAATCAGTTTGGAATATACAGAGAATTCTCAATTGAATTACATTGTGTTCTGTGCTTGTAGCACCACAAGTGAATCTTTTTTCCCAGCTAAATATGAAGAAAGCTCAATTGATTATGTTCTTTTCTGTTGTATTATATTTGCATTTGTTATTTGTCATTTGTATTTTTTTTGTCTTTAATCACAATTTAAGGTCTTATAACCCCTATTAAAATAGTCCACAGTCATGATTTGCTTCAAAAATTAGCTCAAGCCCTTCCCCAGCAACTCATCATTCCCAAATTCCTGATAACCCTATTACATTGCTCCAATACTTCAAAGGGTATAAAATTTCACAAATTGGAGTGGAAATTGATTGGGAGCCCTTTTTTTTTAGTTGAGCCTTAGTTTGAGGTCTCCTGAATGGCTTTAGGTGGAATAACTATTTACAGAGCAATGCGTGCATCAAAGAAACAACATATATCAATCCCTTATAGACTGGTATATGGCCATTCCAAGAAGGTACTTTCCTTTTATATCCAAATTTCATTATATAAACATAGTATATGCAATGCCCTGTAGTGCCACCTGGAAGAACTTGCTACTCTTACTCATCTTAAGCAGTAGCTTCCTTCACAGTTAGTCCCAGAGTAGTTGTGTGTAATAAATTCGTGTCAATGAGTAGAGATGCCAGCATATAGCTCTCAAGTCTTGCATCTATAGACAAAGAGGATTTAATTCCATGTTAGTTTATGAGAAAATAAAACTAAATCAGAATGATGAAATTACATACTCAGTAATAAAATAATCTACATTTATAAGCAATTTTATTCCTAAAAGTGTTACTTCTAAACAAAGTGGTAAACTGGGTGGATAAAATTAATACCTATACATTTTGCAAGATGTGATGCTTGATAGCTTGATATTGCAGCATTAAATGCCATCATATTGAAGTTCTATTAATTATTAAATTATTTATAAAATAAAGAGTAAAAATCATAAAGTAAAATCATAGAGTAAAATTCTATGATTTGGGAAGGTTAAAAAATATTCTCCCTGAAATATATGTCATCATAGACTACCCCTCTGTTGTCCAGGTGGAAAGGGGTGGAAGTACAGTAGGATTTTTTTCCTAATATGAGCATTATCATAGAAGAAAGTTAAGTCGACAACAGCAATGTTAAGAAAAATATTTAAGTATTCTTATCAGATACTTTATGTACCTGAAATTACCTGCCAAGTAGATGTTATCATAAAAGCAGTCAAGATTTTACCTTGATAAAGAAGGTGCATTGTAACTGTAGGATAGTGGCCATAGTCTTCCTACCAACTCCAGAAGAGGCTCTAGCGTCCAGGTATGTATATTAGACACCAGGGAATAGATGATACTGACCAGTCTTTGGCAAAAGTGTTTCCATTACTAGCCAAAAACACGAAACTGAGGAAACTGTATTTGCTCTTTCAATTCAAAAGTAGGCATTATGTCTTTTGCCTAGTAACTGATTTTGGTAATTCAAAAATCCTGGGGTTTTTTTTTTTGTTTTTGTTTTTTTTTTTTTTTTTTTTTTTTCTGACAAGACTGATATCTTTATTCTGATTTTCTTGTCAGAAATCAGAGTAATTCCACAGGGATCAAGGTGCAGGCATTTCAGGTGTGCCACAAGGTGAGAGAGCCCCACAAGGGCCCCTGGGGTAAAACATGCCTTTACCTCATGCCTTGAAATGAGTGCCTGCCTCCCTGTCTGATACAGCCAGGTGGTGAAAGCACCTATCTGTAGAGCCCTAGTTACAAAATGCATTGCTGGAGTCTCTTACTAATGTGCAGTAAATTGCATCGGGCACAACTGTGTTTTCTGGATTTCGGAAAAACAAAGAAAAATCTGTCAAGTAGAACATGTAAAAAGTTACATGAAAAGGCCATTTATGAGCAAGGTTAGGAAACAGCAGATTTGCAGGTGTTTGTGACAATATTTTCACTTTTCCTGATGATCAACTTGAATCGCTCAGAGTATTTTATCTTTAATTTTTTGCTTGGGAGAGGTTCAAATGAACACATTGAAATTTTGACTGTGTTTTAAACACCTTTGCTCTTAGTTGTGAGTAAAGCTCCACTCACAGGTGCCTCAGTGTTATTGCGAGATTAAAGTTCCTTTGAAGTTTGAAGTTCTGACTGACCCTCTACACCACTTTGATCCCAAATGCCTGCCACTCAGGAGTGGGAAGCAAAAACCATGGGTAGAGATGCCTATCTGTTGGAAATGCCCACCTGCTTGTATAAAAATATTGGACAGAAAAATAATGCCTGCCAAGAACTTCTAGCCATTCATCAATGTTTTCCTCTGAGATGGTCCTTAATTCCATTCCAAAAAAAAAAAAAAAAAAAAAAAAAGGTTTATTAGTGTTTATTTCAATCCAAGAAAGTCTGTTCGTTTCTAGACAGGAATCTGAAGGGTTTAAATACTCTCTAGGCTTCCTGCCAGCGTATAACTGTGGGTGGAAAAGGTAGATGGACTCCAAAAGTAAACAATGTTTCAACCCACTGAGAGAGATGCTTGCAGCTTGATAATAAAGACAGCAGGATTATATCTTGCCTTTTTTTCAGGGATGGAGCATTGCACAGTTTCCCGTTGATTAATTCTCTCAATCTTTTACTTTCATGTGCAGTCTTGCCACAGCTTTTGCTAGCTTTTCCACTGTTCTTTCAAGTGGGGAGTTTAATTCCCAGCAGCACCAAGTTTTGTACTGAAGAAGACAAGTATGAAAATTCTTGGTTTACAAAAATATAGGATTTCAAGTCTTTGGATTGTAAGTAAGATCAATGTCACCTTCTCTCGTAGCATATATGCTCGTAGCATATTCTCTGCTACGAGCTATGTAAAAAAGTAGAGATGAGCTGCTTAGGGAAGGGGCACTGCTGTGGAAAAAAAAGTCCTTCATTCTCTATGTTCAGTAGAAAATCTCCATGAGGCAATGGTGACATTTCTTTTTCATGGAGAATTTTTCTTCTGATCCAAACAGAAACCAGTGAAAAACTGCATGGTTCATAGAAAATTTCAATAGAATAGTTTTGGCTCACTAACTTAGAAATTTATAATACCCTCCATCCTGCATGATTATTCTTTTAAGCACACATTAAAAGATAAATAATGATCTTGTCCTGCAGTTATTTGTTCTGGAAAGGTTATCAGAATAAATTCAAGTATCTATCAAGATCTTTGTTAATATACCAGTGGATAGGGAAACGAATGTTACTTACAATACCAGTTTGTTTATTCATCCAAAATTATTTGATTTGTTTTTTATTTTATTTCCAGACCATTTCACATGCTTTCTCACCATTTCATGTTGTGCTGTCTTTCTGTTATTACAAGGAAGATAGCCCTCATTATTTTAATAGAATTTGTTTATACTGGATGCAATTAGAGAGAGACTGTTCCTTGTTCCAATCCACTTCCAGGTTCAGGATGTAGAGTGGAATACACAGTGTGATTTATGGCAACCTTTTGCTGTACTGGTGGAAATTCAGTCTACATTTCCAGACAGCGTGAAGGGCTGCCTCCCACGTAAGAATTGCCCCTGAGGCTGCATACAGATTCAGAACACAATACCAAATGAAATGCAATGTGATTTCATTCGCAGCTGATCAGAAATACAAGCAATAGAACATCAAACTTTCAAGAAATGATCAGTGCTGAATTTCATCAGAATATTACAGTGTGCATTTCTAATTTGTTTTCATGGTTGAAAGGTTTCAGTTTCTGTATTTTTATCAATATTTTAAGTATGTGCGTAATTTTGTAATTTTTTCAATTAAAATTGCATGGCTAATAGGGAATATAAAATGAAAGAAATATTTTTTTTTTTTTTTTTTTTTTTTTTCTCCTTAAAAAACATGGAAATCAAGATATTCTTGCCAAACTGGATTTTTTTTTTCAAGAAAATTACTAATAACAAATATTTAATCTTAATATTATTAATGGATTCAATGGATTCAGTGTGTATTACAGGTGTGAATTTGTGTAGGCTGAGTTTAATTTCAAAATGAAATATCTCACTTCCAAAGTTGCACCTTTTTGCTTTTTGATTATTCATAGTGTGAAAATGCTCATTTCTTAGAAGTTCTTCAGTCAGAAAACTGCTCAGATTAAAATGGAAAAGGTTATTGTGTGATATCCTAGGAGAGGATATAAAAAACATGTTAGCTTCTGATTTAAAAATGCATATAAGAGCATCTTAAACTGCATTAATATCTGTAATATCTTAGGAGTTTTTCTACAAAAAAAAAAAAGAAAAGATCTTGAAGGAATATGTTGCTTGGACACAAACAGACATATAATGATTAAAAGATGAGCAGTGTTTAGAATAGTTAATCTCACAAAATTTCTTTTCAGTTATCCTCAGAGATCAATAAAATATGTATTAAAGTGTATATGACTTCCCAAATATGTGGTACGTGGTTATGAGTCAGGCAGCCATTCATCAGATCCTGGCAGAATTACACGTCATTCGACTGGTGCTTTTTTTCCTTTCTCTGATCAACTTTGGAACAGTATCATTAGCTGAGCCAAAAATGAGTGCTTAAAAAAAAAAAAAAAAAAAAAACTTCACAGAGTGCCTACCTCTTATTCTGTGCAGCTTATTTCTATGGAGTAAGATATGAAATCAGATTTAATATTGCTTGTATTTCACATTGCCACCTAAATCAGAACACTTTCTATTCATAGAAATAAAGGATGATATTTTTACTTCAAGTAAAAAGCAATGCTATATTTTTATATAAAACCCATCTTTTTTTTTTACAAGGGAGGCGTTTTACACAGTCAAATGTAAGTTTTAAACATCTCCAGCTCTCAAAAATGGCAGGCACAAGCCATAAGTGATTAGATCAGTGTAGTCTAGGTTGTCATTAACGTTTGCGATATAATACACGTGGTAGAGCAGTTCAGGTTGTGACATGCTTGGAATTTTGGAGTCATTTTTTTAGAGAGAAAATTGAAAATTGAGAAATTAACATCTCTTATCTCAGCTGGTATTGCAGCAAACATTGAGGGTGGTCAGTTCTTAACTTTTTGCTTCCTGGATCTCTGGGTACAATATTTAAAGCTATTGGACAGTTTCATGAGGAAAAAACAGCATTTTTTGTATGCTTGAACATAATATTGACTGTTTTGGGAAATTTTATATTTCCACACTTTTACTTCCATTTTCCGCTTTCGTACTTCACGAATGTAGAGTGGTTTGGGGTGGGAGAAGTTTTTAGAGCAGCTGCATGTACTTTGTATCAGTAGAATACAAATGGAAAAAAGTATAAATAATCTTCAGACTGGACACAACAATGTTTTTCTCTCACCTCACTTTACATCTTGATAATTGCTTTTAATAGTGAAGCTTTTGTCTTTCTACATACACATACGTGGAAACTCATCGGCAGCATACTTCAAGGCAAAGATACTTAGAAATTACTTGTGCTTGTGGAGAGGAGTGAAGGTGAATGTAAAAAAAAATCTGAAGACAAAAGGAAAACATTTTAATCAAAAAGAATGAATTTGTCTATAGATCTATGAACAAGCTTTCATGCTTGCTGATGGAATTCTGCTTGGCCTTTAAATAAAATTGCTTGTAAGTTTTAAAGTGTTTGGTAGCTTTATCTCTGTGATACAAGTATTTTGAGATGGACAGATACTGTTAGTAGATGAGGGAATGTCTGTCTTTTCTTGTAGTGGCTCCTTTTCTAGCACCCTCAACTTTATTTACCTCACATGGGATAAATAAATATTGATTTACTGCCTTTCCATGTTTTCATGCTACAGGAAACCATTATTACAAGGATTATTTCTAAAATTGTGTCTCTCTGATAACTTTTAATACAGCTGAAATCAGTATGAATCTAGCTTTACTGGTTTGCACAGACAGGGAACTGCAGATTCACAAAGAGCTGACAGGAAGAGTTTTATATCTGCACCCAATGTCTGCAATAACATATATAAAATACAGAAAGGATCTAACCTAGACTCCCCTTGTGCTATAATTACTTCCAAGTTCAGTGAGAATCGTGTGAAGTGGCGGAGGTGGTGGGTCGATAGGACAAGAACCGAGCCTGCCCCTAGGGGCAGGGGGCACCAAGAACTGTGGTCTTAAAAGTAGTTTCTTTTTCATGCTCATTTTGCCCAGATTTTGTACAAACAGAGATCAAAGATCACTATGGTTGAAGAATTGAGTTCTAGTAGTTGCTGGTAAATGAATAGAGATGGCCATAACTGCAACAACCTAATTTATACTGTGCCTTGCCTTTATATTTTGGCGTTTATTATTCATATTTTAAAAATTTTATTCTCCCATTATTTACACAAAAGTGCTCAAACACAAGTAACTGCACAGATGTAAGTAAAAGTATATCACTGAAGCACTGGCATCTACTCCTCCTTGAACAAACAACTAAGTGAACTGAATCTTTTCCTGCTGCTTGGGTAGCTTTGCACTACCTGCCTCAGAGACGTGGCCAGTGGTGTCCCACAGGGGGTCGCTGCTGGGCCCAGTGCTGATCCACTTGTTCATCAGTGACGTGGGCGAGGGCACAGAGTGCGCTCTCAGCAAGACTGTGAACCATACCCAGAGCACTGGGTGGAGTGGCCAACACTCCTGAGGGCTGGGCTGCCATTCAGAGGGATTTGGACAGGATGGAGAGTTGGGCAGAGAGGAAACTCATGAGGTTCAACAATGACAAGTGCAGGGTCCTGTACCTGGGGAGGAATAACCCCAGGCACCAGTACAAACTAGGGGTTGACCTGCTGGAAAGCAGCTCCGCGGAGAGGGATTTGGGAGTCCTGGCTGACACCAAGTTAACCATGAGGCAGCAATGTGCCCTCGTGGCCAAGGAGGCCAGTGGGATCCTGGCTGCCTCAGGAGGAGCGTTGTTAGCAGGTTGAGGGAGGGGATCCTGTCCCTCTGTTCAGCTCTGGTGAGGCCGCACCCGGACGATTGGATGCAGTTCTGGGCTCCCCAGGACAAGAGGGACGAGGAACCGCTAGAGAGGGTCTAGTGTAGAGCAACAAAATGATTAAGGGTCTGAGTCTATCTTATGAGGAAAGACTAAGTGAGCTGGGCCTGTTTAGAATCTCATCAATATCCTGAGAGGAGGATGTAAAGAAGATGAGGCCAAACTCTTCTTGGTGGTGACCAGTGACAGTACAAGGGGTCATGGGTACAAGTTGAAATACAGGAGGTTCCACCTCCATATGAGGAAGAACGTCTTTCCTGTGAGGGTGACAGAGCCCTGGCACAAGCTGCCCAGAGAGGCTGTGGAGTCTCCTTCTCTGGAGATCTTCCAAACCCGCCTGGATGCCACACTGTGCCACAGGCTCTGGGTGTCCCTGCTGGACACCAGGGGTTGGTCTAGATGTTCTCTAGAGTTCCCTTCCAAACTCAACCACTCTGTGATTCTGTGAAATGTAGAACTTGCCAGGCCCAGACAGCAGAATGTTATTTCTGAGTAGCAGACATTTGTGCTGAAATGAGACCAGTATAATCAGTCCTTCTGCCTCCTCCCCTACCATTTTATCATGATCTCATCATCCTCCATAGAGAAACTCTGGGGAGAAAGCATAGAGAGCACCATGCTGAGCTGCAACAGTGCTTGGGCTGGAGCAGAGCTCACAGAGAAACTATGGTGAGAGCTATACATTACACTTGAATAGTGATTAGCATTTTGCAGGTGTCTTTGTCATTTGGAAGCAGAAGAAATGCCCTTTTTAAATTGTGGAATCTGTCTCCGGAAATCATGTGGCTGTCAGGCAGAGGTTAAGAGGTGTCCTTTACTTTGTAATTTCTTCAACCTTTTGGCTTAGCCTAGAGGAATGTCATACTTAATGTGATTTAATTCCTTTTCATCTACGTTTTTGTTTATGGATATATTTCATATAACTGTCTGCAGAATTGTGTGGTAAAGGTGAGAGGCTCTGTAGAGACTCCCTTGAAAACTTGGTCCTTAGCATTTCATTTTCATGAGCAACAAAATTCAATCAAGAATTATTTTTAAATTGAGTAAAGGCTAGAGTGACAAATCTATTAAAATGTGTTTAATGATTAACTTCTTTGATTTAACATCTGTCTAAAACATAACATCAAAAAGTGAATAATTTATCATGTAATTGCATAAAAGCTCAAGTAATGTGAGGCATTAATTAAAAATTTATATGAAATTCAGAGGAGAAAGTTGAGGAGGCACTATTTGATTACCCACTCAGTAGGGTAGTTAAAGTTACTTTCAAAAAGTAATCTACTGTATTACAAATCGCAAGTTCCTAACTGTGAAAAATACTGTAAAGTCCTTAAGATTCTTTGATGTGTTTGTGAAAAAAAAGCCTTGGCTATAGATTACTTCCAATTCTATAATTAGATTTATAGATATGCCAGTTCCCTAAAGAATTATTCCTCTTTCACTCTTCTATAATGTATTACCCTCACTGTATGTGCAAGATGCTGTGTAAACAAGAGGAGTGAATGAGACTTTCTGGAAGTTGTTCCTGAATTTTTTTTAAAAATGTGCAGATTTTGGGGCAGATTTCAGTTTCTTCTTCTCAGGTTCATATTTAGTTAGCCATAGAAGAACATCTTAGCCATAAAAATCAACCTTATTAATTACACTATATGGAGGAGCAATAAACAGTTGTATCAATTGTGCTGTCTCACCAAATAATTTATTCACTTTTAAAAGTTATGCAAACTACAGAAGCTTTAAGTTCAGGTTTGCTTTTTAGTCAGCTACGTAAAAGTTAGCCATTTAAAAACCCATAGAATTAGCAAAACTGCCCTTAGAACTAGCAAAATTGAGCTGGAAGAAATATTCAGATGGGTACAAAACAAGCACAGCTTTTGATCTACGTAGGTTTGTCTGTCACCAAAAAAAAAAAAAAAAAAAAAAAGAGCAATTCAGCGGAAAGCGCAAGTTGGTGTATTCACCAATAAGGGGATTCCCCCCGAGCCAGCCGCAAGAGCAGGAAAAAGGGCGGGGGGAGAC
>JAWLRI010000370.1:300335-319909 GCA_034781795.1 Crypturellus tataupa | reverse complement strand
GTTTGTCTGTCACCAAAAAAAAAAAAAAAAAAAAAAAAAAGAGCCTGCTTTATAAAGTCTCATTTGCTTTAAGATTCCTGCTGAAGCCTATTCTCATGACTTATTCAGTGAGAACTACCCATATAAATGAGTACTTACAGCCAGGCCCTAGATTTTGCTCGCCTTTAAGGAAATGTGAAGTACAAAATGCCACACTCGGGATACTTTCTGAAAAGAATTTTAGAAAATTATGATCTTCCTTTTTATACATAACATTACTATTATTTTGAACATTATTGTTAAATTGCCTGAAATCCAGAGGAATCTGAGATTACTTTTTTCCCCCCCATATCTCTTCTAGATTTCTTTTTTCTGTTTATGCCCACTGCTGCTTGAGTCTTTTTCCAGCCTGCTGAGACAGTCAGATATATTTCATATACTTTAAGAGTATATTATTGTCACCTCAGCTCTTTGTGAGAATAAGTTTTCAGGAGTTCTCTATTTGTCACCACTAGAGAAGAAAATCCTCAGAATTATCATAAACAAAAAGATAAAATGGAACACAGGCTTAAGAAAAATAATACAGAATTTACATGATAGTAACAGTCAAAAATATTTATGACACTTTTAGGTTTGGATACCCCAGAAGAGACTTGAAAAGAGCAATTTCAGTGCTCTTAGAAGTATGTGCACTTGTAACAATGAAATGTGTTTAAAGTCAGGGAGCATCCAGACTTTAGATATCTGACCACAGTTCAGAAAATACTTCGCTATGACTTTCAAAAAGCTCAGAGAGTTGTCTCTCAGAAGCAGATTTAATACGACATATCTTTTCTTAAAGCAGTAGATTAGAAAAGTGCAAAACCTGATCTCTCATTACAAATGGAAAATGTCAAATAAAACTGGAACATATCCAGCCAGTGCTGTCCTTTTGGCTTCTTATTTGTTTCCTCATATGTTCTAAAGAAGTGTGCTCTATTTTTGTAAAAAGCGGATGTGGTGCTTGTGGGAGGTGTATGAATGACGGTGATGAGGACTTTTCATCAACCTAACTCCTAATCCTGAACTACAAAGAGGATGAGATGTTCATATGAAGGAGATATGAAATCATTTCATTTTCCACTCAGCTCTCAAAAGAGCAAAACCCAAACTGAAAAAAGCAGGTCCCTTTGGACATGTGTGCTTGCAGATACATATCTACTCCTCAAACAAGTTAGATACATACATTTGGAAAACTAAATTTCTGTCTTGTAAGAATACCTTGAAATGACTTTTTGTTACCAGTCGTAGTGACAAAAGGAAATATAACAATTTCCCATTAAATAGATGTGCTGGCCAATGGGATAGAGAGAGGGGGTTAAAGATGGGAAGGAAATGCTTTGAAAAGGAGTTGTCCTTTTTAGCGCCTTCCACAGGGAGGAATGGGAACAAGCAGCTGAAAGTGGAGGCTTCATTTTTGGTGCTAGCTTAAATGTAGTCAAAACTACTTACCTTTCTGAGAGAGGTGATCTTAAAACTACATTTTTTCATTCTGAAGATAAAGTTTGAACTAGAAGATTTAAAGAGCACTCTAGATTTTTTTTCTTTCAGTATTGTCCCTGTTCTACATTGAAATATTCATGGGAAAATAGATTAGCACCTCCATGCCCCACTGCTCAGATGAATGCACTTGTTGCTGAGATGCCAGGTGAAAGCAAGATATCCCCACCGGAATTCTGACTTTGTGAACAAAGAGGAAAAAATGTCTGGGACAGTTATCAAGATTCAAGAGAATTCTTCTCCTGGAATAATCTTTAATAGGTGCAATTCATTTTCTGTTTTCTCTTTCAACCTCAAAGATAGAAAGAAAGAAATTTCCTTCCTACGGACCAAATGGATCTAAGACGCTGTCTGAAGTCATGCACACAGCTAACTTCTGGCTCTGGGCTTTCTCCTGAGCAATGCAGTCTTTGATTCAAATGCCATGCTTGTAAAAAGGGAGGTGATCCTCTCCTGGTGACACAGAATCACAGAACACTGCATATAGTTTTGATTCGTGACATGGTATCCTTGGTCCTGAGATATTATTCTGTGATATGGATTCCAGTGTATACATAATGAAATAAGAGATGGGCAGGACAGAAAATGATTTAAAGGGACAGTGATAAAATGAATATATTTAACAGTGTTTAGATAATAAAAAATATATAAGAGCATTAGCTTGTGGTTTTGAGGGAAGACAAATTAGATTATATTAGATATTAGATATTACTTAAATTTATACTTATTACTTTTTTTTCCCAAAAATTATCAGAAAGTAATTAGCTAGAGTAGGCTGGTGGATTGCCTTTGATGGATTGCCTTCAGTTTGTATTAGTTCAAGCCAATAAATATTCACATGACTATATGTTTAAATTAATTGTAAGAATAAAAATAACCCTTTTCCCTCTCTGCTGTGTTTGTGCTAGGGAAAAGATACTTTATTCTTATGATGAATCTCTCCCACTTTATATTCTTTTTTTTTTTTGTAAGCATTTAAACTTCACTCATGTTGCCATCTGGCACCTCCTTAGCCCCTTTCCCCTCCTCACTCTCAAAAAAAAAAAAAAAAAAAAAAAAAAGAGAAAAAGATGGGGTGAGAGAGACAACAGACAGAAGGTATATTCAGATATATACCTTACCTTACCAAAAGAAGAAAAGCTTGTAATGGAAGTATTTATTTTGATTCTCTAACAAACTTGAAAGAAATGAGATTTTGCTAAGAAATGTTACTCCTGAAACAGCTCATCACTCCTCAGACCCCTTGGTAAAGGAGAACATTTTATCAGAATCTACCTTTACTCTAACCTTCCTTCCTTCCTTTATTTACAGTTCTTTTCTCTACAAATATTATAGCAACTATTGCACAGATAACAGGCCCCTTAAGATCTTTTCCTAAAGCATATAGTGACCTTGGACTTTCTGTTCAGACCTCTCGGTGTTGCTTAGCAGCCTGATCGAAAGATATAGGGGTCTCCCCCCCCTTCCCCACAAACTTTTCTTCTAGCATTGATTAGTTTATCTTTTCTAACATTAAAGATGTGAGGTTACAGGACTTCGCCTCTAACTCTAACGGACTATTAAATATCACCTTGCAACTCTAGTCATACCATAATTTCCTTCCTAAATTCTGATATCTTAAGTTTTCATCTAGTTTAAAAGAATTTTTAGACCACTTGAAAGAAAACTTTTGAAATTTTACCTTTTTCATCATTACATATATCACTGCAGTGCTGCTCCTGGTCACCATATACTTGCATTTGTTAAAATTATGTGAAAGAATTTCTGCACAGAAAATGTGGAACAAGAACAAAATGAGCAAATAGCTGTACTTTATTTTTTCAAAATAGATTTTCCAATGTGACATATAGTTTTACATTTAAAGTCAACTAGTCTCAGCATTTGTATGAAATGGAGACGAGATGGTATCCTAAGGCACCTCAGAAAGGACGTCTTTCTGTTGCTGTTCCAAAGAAACCTCCTCCTCAAGTCAGCATAAGGCTTTGATAATATTATAATAATAATATTGTAATATTAATATTATTATATTATGATATTTATTCAATCTGTTAAATAAACAGTGGTTTAAATGTAATCACAGCTGTGACTGAAAAAAAAAAAGATTGAGCCCATTCTTGCATGTTTATTAAGAGTCCAGTCCAAAAGTTGCTGCAGGAACCATCAGTGACCATAATGGAAATTTCTTCCTTTGGCATGTTGGGATTTTCAAAGCAGGTTTTCAAACCTAAAGTATGTTTATTAATCTCAAAGTCTTCAAATTCTTACAGGTGTGTTTTTTTCAAAGAAGTGGGGAGAATCCTTAGGTCACTCAGTCTGATCTTATAGCAAAGTTAATCCAGAACCTGCTATTTTAATAGAACTTTAATAAAACTAAAATAGTTCAGTTGTGGGGAAAAAGCTAAGCAAGTGTTTTGCATCAGGCCCATGTGGAATAGTTGAAGTCACACATGTACCTGAGACATCCGTAAGAGCAAGAGATTGATGATACGACATATATCCAGGTGGTTCTATCAGACAAAGTATGCTGCAGAGGAAGGAGAAGAATAGAGGAAATATTTTTGTTTGTTTGGTTAGTATAACTAGGGCAGAAATTGCTTTCTCATTTCAAGCTGCTAATCAGTTTGAACCTGAGTATCTACACGTGATTAAAAAGACAAGCATGGAAGAAAGGAATTCTATGTTATAGTGGTATAAACTCTCAGATTACCTTCCCTGTCCTTCCTTCCCTTCCTTCCACCCTTCAGTCCTCTCTGTGTGCCATTACCCTGCCCAACATGTTTTTTCTTGGGAGGGGGCTCTTGAATCTATTTCATTATATATATGAACTTTCTGCAAGGTTTTCTTAAAAGAGACACAGAAATGGGGACAGAGTATGCCACCAATGCCGTTCTGAAGTATATGTTTTTTTAAATACAGCTTTTTTTTTTTAATACAGCTGCATGTTCTTGAAATTTTTTACTTCTTGCTAATCTCTGTGGCAACATTTCACACTTTCCTTAGTCACAGAGGAAGGACTTGTAGGATATTGAAAAAGGGGGAAAAAAAAAAAAAAAAAAAAAGATCACCTGAATGCATTTACTGTGTTGAGAAAAAGCACAGGGTTTTACTGAGAAAGCTAGACTTGGAGAGCTGAATTCTGTCCTCAGTTTTTCCATACATACTTTGCATGCTGATGATGATTTCATTGTCCACTTTATTCTTTACAGTGAATTCAAAATTCCATATTCTAGAGAAATTCTGAGGATCATCTATAAAATAATCACTGGATTCATTTAGGGCTTCATTGGGATTACTCACAAGCTGAAAATTGGTACTTAAATTACTTGTTGAATTAGAGCTCAAATCTCTACAGGTTCTGTACAGAATTTTTTTTATACCAGTTCACTGAAGTAGCAACATAGGAATTTTAGTGCTCATAGTGGAGAAATTACCCTTTTTTCCTGTAAAAACTTGGTCTATTATGTTTATCAATCCAATGGCAAATCTTAGAAAAGTCCATCTAGTTTTCAGGAAAAAAAAAATGTGAAACCTTTAAATAGTAAAACTATTAGACATCTGCAACATGAAAGGAATATGATTGAATAAGGGGAAGGAAAGAAACGAACAAGATTTACACGCACAACTAAAAAAATTGCTGAGAAAATTGTTGAAATTGACTGCGGGGAGGGAAGTAAGGCAGAAGTCGGGGTTTGTCAACAGAGAACGTCATATTGCAGAGAAAAACAAAATCAAGGAAATAGACTTCCTGCTCGAATGCACACACAGGCAAATTCCTTCTCAGAACTTGATTTAAAATAAAGCAGAATTAGAAGCAGTAATTTATTTTCAAATAGAAATGATGAAATATTCTGAAACAAAGCTTTTTCTTACAGTTACCCAGTCACTACAATTTCTGTGTCAAAACACAATATTCAGATTTAAGAAAAGTGAAATAGTTGATATTTTAACAATATATCATATTTCTCTATTGCAAGAATCTCCAAGCAATAATGATAACAGATTATAAAAAAAGCTGTATATTATTATTATTATTGTAACTGGTTGATATGTGGGATTGACATTTTATTTTGAGCCAAATGAGAATCAATTTCCTGTGATAAGGAAGGTATAGGAAAGAGATACAGGATTAGTTTAGTTGTAGGTTCTTGGGATTCTTGTGGACCTCAGAACTTAAAGTCAAAAGAGTCTGTTTGAAGTCTTTGGGGTTTTGAGGCTTCCTGCTATGGGTCTGGAAATCAACTATCAGTTAGAGGAGTGAGTTGATCATTCGCCGTCTCCAAAGAATGGAATCTAAAATCCTGTCAGGTTTATGAGAGATTTTTCAGATTCATTCTTTGGCTTTTAATAAGAAAGATCTGTTTAATGAGAAAATTGTGACTGGTTTTAACAATGATAACAGAAGCAAATGATTGACTTACTCCCTTAGAAAGTATCGAAGAAAAATAACATGTGCCTTTAAAATGCTTCAGTTGCAACAGTTCCTTTGAATGGCAAACGTCTACTGAAATCCTCAGGTAGTCTCACAGCAGTATGGACATAGGTAGACCTATGTCCATAGCTCAGATTTCAGGGACTTGGCCAACTGAGCATGTAATTCCTGCACAAGTTGTACACATGCTACTTCCACTGACTTCTGCAGACCTAGGTTTAATTTACATCTGTGTAAGCAAGGGTAGGCTGCTGTTAGCAGTAGCTTTGGGAAATGACAGCAAATGCATCTGCCATACAAACCAATACAGGAGAAATATAAACAGGTTATTGTTGCCTCAAGCTGATTAAAGCATCATTCTCTGCTGCAGAGCTTTGTGAAATGGCCCCGTGTGGACGAGACATATGAACTATGAGCAAGAGCACAGTCCGCCTCATAGAAAAGGTTAAAAAAGTAGTCGCTCTCAATTGATGTCATTGAAACGATAGAATGAGAGTCATTACAGAAAATTACTGTCATGAAAGGATCAATTTATCTCATGTGTGCTGGACCTATTCTTTCTATATAAAACCCAAACTTGGAGCAAATGAAGAACTAATGAGAGGATTTAGTGAGCCAGTGTACAGGCCAGCAGTCCAAAATTTCTACCGCAGATTTCAGACAGCTCTATAGCTCAACCAGCCTAAAGGAGGAATTTCATTTCAGAAAGTTATAGAACGATCTAAAATTGGGAATCAGTCAAAACACTGTTGTAAGGTAACACCGAGCAGATAATGTAACTTTTCCCCAGAACTTGCCAATACAGATATTCTAAGCCAAGCTGCTAAGGGCCAAACTGGCATGTCTGGAGTAAAACTGCCCAAGCTAATTAGACAGCTCCTTTTTCCTTCTTGCTCTCTGCAAAAGCCTGTGCAAGCCTGCCTGGAGGCTGGAGCCGATCCCTCTGTGCGGTCTGTGGGCATGCTCTGTTGGGAGACACACGGCCACCTTCACAGCTAGTCTGCACATTCTTCCAACACACCCTGCATGCATATCCTGTAGATTTGCTTTATTCTGTATACAACTTACTTTCACGATCCTAAATTTTCACATCTCTTATTTATTGCTTTAATCACTGTTTTTTTTTCCCTTCTCTCCCATTCTTCTTTTTTTTATCCTCCCAGCACCGAAGGTTCCTATAACTGGCCAAAGGTTTTTAGTGCTACCCACTCACCCTTCCCCAAAACAGAGCTTGTGCTTGTGCTTGACCTCCCAATTCCAATTTCCATGTTTTTCCTTCCCCTCTCTGCACTTCATGTTAGCCTCTTAAGTCCTTCCCCTTTATTTCCCCATTTTCTCTGGTATTAAAAGTAACTTCTGAAGCTGATGCCAGTCTCTGCACTGCGGCTTCTGCTCTTCCCTCTCTCCTATAGAGCTTATCATCTTTACTGTTTTTTTTTTTTTCATTCATTGCTATTTGGGTATCAGTCCATTTCATTCCACCTCATTAGGCCCTTGAAAAGTGAATGTAAAATATTGGGATGGGTGTACGTACCTGCTGTGGGTAATTCTAATGAGTCCATCACCATGGTATTTAGATACAGACGGGTGTGCAATATTATGCTCAGGAATGGATATTCTTCCTTTAAATGATTCTCAGAGGAGTAACTCAGGCTTTTGCTAAGTGGAGATTAGTCAGTCTCAACTTGGGAAAAGCCTCAGTTACTCCTTTCATTTCATTCACATTAAAGGCAGCTAATCTAGCTTTAAATTTTCTATAAACCATGTTCTATATTCAAAACAAAGAGTACTGTCAAAAAGGTTTAAAAGTGACAATGGAAGATTTTGAGAGTTTCACATTAATAGTTCTCTCCTTTTTTGGTGAAAAAAAAGAATTTGTTAGAAACCACTATAGCTTTCTATCAGTGGAAAAAAAAAGACAGGGAAATTGCTGCAATTAAAACCTCATGAAGTTTGGTTATTAAACCCACATCTCTCTATTCCAACGTGATGGCAAATCCCTAAAACTATGAAGTGTAAGCAGTATAATATGACTGACATCAGCATAAGCTAGTTAATACATTGAGAAATGACACATTTGTATGAGGTGGTGGAAGACTCAATGCATTTGCAGCACAGCTGAAATGAAAAATGTTAAAATGTTTTAAAATCATTTCATTTTAATAATACGCATTAAATATATAAACTGGCAGAATAACCCACCTCAGTTACAGAGTAAATAATGGCAGTAAAACAGCTCCTAAAATGTGAAGGTGTCTGGCAGGAGCTAATCCACTCCTAATAACAATTAACAGCAATTAATTAAAAGTATACATGGCTGGATTTAGGAGCTCAATTATCCAGTTACTTGATTTGATGAAACATTTAGGTAATTAGGTAGGTAACTGTCCCATTTTCAATAATGATTAATTATGGGTGTAAAAATGTTATTAAATGCTGACTTAGTTTATGTCATCAGAAGGTAGGTTATATCCCTCACATGGCTGTCCTTATGTTTTTATAATTTATTGACTTAGCTTAAAATATGTAGGACTTTTCTAAAAGTATTTAAAAAATAATGAAATGTTGATTAAAGCATTGAAATGTTAATTAAAGTGGTGAGCCTGCCCTCTGTCTTTCAGATACTTACACTCAATTTAATGATGCTTGCAGTTCCTCTGGTTGCAGTAGAGTCATTCGTGGTAGAAAAGTTAGTGCTGTCAATATTCACCAAACAGGCACTTAGACAGGGAAACCAAGTAAAATTTGTATTCTGTCAGGAGAGAAATAAATGCAGACAGAAAATGAGCTAGAAGAAATGATAAAACTAAAAAGTTACATCTTTATTCCCTGTTTCATAATCTGTTGAGATTTAGCTTCCAAAGCAAGATAATTTGCTATGTTGAGGGCTAGGTGTCAAAATTAGTGCCAATTTCTGAAAATCTTTGGAAAAAATGTTAAAAATAAGGCTTACAGAAAATATAAAAGATTATTTCATGACACCTGCATTTGCTATCATATTGATATGGAATATTTAATGTTTCTATTTATGCTTCTTATTGTCAATAAGGATAAAATAACATTTCCTAGAAAATAAAAGATCTTAGATTGTATAAATTAAAACATTATTAGGAAATTGAAAAGTTCTTCATCAAAAATACCTACTGGCTGACATAGCACCTTCTTTTCAATAGGAGGTATATCTTTAAAGAAGTCATGAGAGGTTTAAGTTCTTCTAATAAACAAAATGTTTTATACTGAAATACTGATGCTGAGAGAAATTTAAATACCTTTGTATCCTAAAGATCATATGTTTAAAGAATTTCATTTACATATATGTGTGTTGTGGGAGATGAATTTCAGAGTGTAAACCCAATTGATCTTTCAAAGGTATTTGTGTCCCACAATCTTCTTTAGATTTTTAAAGCACTTATCATCATACTTGTCATTCCCTTTTCATCTGTTCCGAGTAGACTGAATTAAGGTTTCTATTTGCTGACTTGATAATTATAATATCTGAGTAAAGTTTCCAAATCCACTTTATATGAATATTCAGTAAGAGTTGCTTGGAAGTCACTTCTTCAGTAAACATTCCCAATGGTAAATGTGTGACTGCTAGAGTGTAAAGTGGAAGGAAACAAATGAGGAATGCAAGCACATTTTGTTTAAATATTTGAACAAATATTTGCAAATTATTTTTGGCTGCCTTCGTCACCTGGTTATGACACTAGCATTCTCCTCTGGTTCCGCCACTTCCTTGCCATGGTTCCTAGTTTGTCTTATGCATGTTAGTTTTGTAAAATAGCTCAAAGCTTAAGAAAAAAAAAGTCTAGAGCCCAGGAACACTCAAATTCTTAAGCTATTATTTTTGAGAATAACACTAAAAGAGCTGGATTCCTTGCTAATAGACAGTTGTGAAAATGCCAGTGGGAGGGACACACAAACAATTACTTACTTCTGTGAAAAGTTAACTCTTGAATGGTATTGATAGTTGTAAAAGCAGTCAGAGCAGTTCCCAGCAGTAGCCTGGGCAGTTCCCAAAAGCATAAAACTGAGGTTGTAATAGTCACAGTCTAAAAATACTAGTGTGGTTTTTTTTTAATGATCGTAGCCCCAGTTGATAAAGCTTAGACGTTAAGCATTGAGCAACAGAAACCCTTAAACTCTAATCTGAATTTATTTACTGTATTTTACACATTTTTTTTTCTTATTATTCCTGGCAACTAGCAAAATGGAGTTGCTTATTAGTTATGCTTAAAGTCCTTGAAAATATATATATATGTGCAGATATAATATATATATGCAGAAATTAATATTTTGTTGAACTCATCTCTTAAAATATTCATTAGTCCTTCTTCATTAAATAACCTGTATTGATATACACAGAGTTAATTTTGTCCCACTGAATTTAATCTCACTGGGTTCGCTGTTATCCCTGGAGAAAGGCTTCTTCAGAACACGACTGTAAATATAAGGGGAGTTTCTGTTACAAATCACTCTGTCTTCCCTTTAGCAAAAACTGAAACTGGTTGGAGTGGCACACAGCAAGGCAATGTGTGTGAATCTCGCTCCAGTATTAGAAACTCACAAGAGTGCTGCTAGTCTTCTTTACTTTAGACATCCAAAGTGATTGCTAGGTGACTTAATCATCTGGGGTATTATTATATGTTTGTCAAAAAAATCCAGTAACATAATTATTAATTCATCAACTTCTGCCTTCAGCTTTCGAAAGAAAATATGATCTGACTAGGACTTCATATTTCCAGATGAGTGAATTTTCAAAGTAGTAGTGCGCTAAAATATTTGGATAAAATAATGAACCCAAAGAAAATAATGCAGGCTTTGAGACTGAATTCCCAGTGGACAAAGAATCTGTTTTATAAGGCCCATACTAAGACATACTCACTGTATGTACAATTTAGACACAGTTGTTGTATGTATGTTGTGTATTTTTTCCATTGTAGGCATGTAAGTGTTTACTTCAGTATGATTGTGGGTCAACAAAGCGAAGAAGTAAAGATTTATAGGCCAGGGAGATTAACTACAACACCCCAGAAGACATTCTAAACTATATTCTTAAACAACAAATGTATAAACACCTAGAGAATAAAACAATTAAAAAAAAAAAATTTTAAGGATATCTTGGACATAATGATATAAAATGCCGAATTAAGAGAAATAAGCCCAGGGAGCACAACAGAAGATCATTTGGGGGTTTAGAAGTATCACAAAGTGAATATAAGACATATAAGACTACAGTAATGTTATTCAAAAGAAAACAAATTCATATCAATAGAGGTATTTAATGTGAAAAAACAGGGTGCTGTACTCATCAAGCACTTATGACATCAAAGACTTATAGGATTTAATTTCAGGTTCATTCATTTTAAGAACCAGGGTTTCATAAAGTTAAAACAAATAAGAACTATAGGCATCTTAGAAAACATAATATATTAAGAAAACTTATCCCTGAATTCAGTTTAAGAGCTCATTTTAGTCTTGGCAGAGAGAAGCTAAAGGAGCAGAAATGATAAAATCTAAGACTGTTTTCCTTTCCTTTCAGATGGGACTACAATAAGGAGTAAGGAGTAAGTAAGGAGAAATCAATTTATTTTTAGGAAAAAAAAATTGGTTTTTTGGGAAAAAAAAGGACATGTAGTCTAACTGCTAAATTCCACCTATAAAAGAAACCAAATCCCCGGGTTCTCGCTAAAACTTCTTGCTATCATTTCAGAAGTTACAGAAATGCTCAAGGGTTCACCCAGTATTGAATAAATCACTATAGTAACTTTACAGTTGATAGATTAAAATAATTGGCTTGGGGGTTGTTTTTAGCATTGTGAAGTGAATTTGAAAGACATATCAGATAGCCTGAAGGTATCAACCTTTTGCTTGATGGCCCTTTAGCCTAATAACTGTCCATGAGGCCACTTGTGTTGAATAGTCTTATTACAATTTTTTTTTCTTACTGTTATTGTTGTATCTTGTTACCTCTAAAGACTTCATGAGGCTTAGGCTACTGCTGAACAAACACTTAAATCCTACTAAGGCTTGGGCCAATTAAATATGATTAAATTAAGAGCTCCTTTTTGTTGTTATAGCAATGGGAACTCATTAGTGCACTAAGCACTCTCTTTGCAGAATGTGAACTGAGTTTCAGACTGAAGGACAAACAGTTCTAGGGTAGAAAGTTCTGCACTGATCCTACACCACTGCCTAAACCAGTGTTTTCTCTATTTTTTTTTCTTTTCATGTGAGGCAAATATTTTTCTCTTATTAGCAAAAGTGTACTTAGGTTGCATCAGTGGTTAGCTATGGCACTGGACGGTAGCAGCTGAATTTCAGGATTACATAGCCCAGGTATAATGATGGACATCAGGGGCAGTGCTCTAAAGTTATGGAGCAAGGAATATGCAAAATACAGAGCTGAAGCCAATGGAAATAACCTCTTCACAAGCAAAAAGGGAAACTTATAACAGGGAGAAAGTCATTCCACTGTTTTTAGTTGAGTTTAGATTACATCACTGTCAAGACACAGAAAAGACAGGAATGTAAAGATTCATTTTTCTTATTTTTTCTTTGTTTTCAGTAATATCAATTTAATATAAAATGTAAGGCATTACTGTATGAACAGAAGCTTCCATACTTTAGTCTTTATCCTTTCAGTAGTACTTGCTTAGGCCAGAAATATTGATTTACTGTAAAATTCTAAGGTTATTTTCTATTTCAGTGAAATGCTGTGTGCTGATGTTCCTTTTGCTGTCTATACTTCACTGTACCTCTACTGGCAAGGATGAAACTTTTGTTCAAATATAGAGACCAGGTTACAAGTACTGGGATTTTAAAACTTGCACCTGAGTTTGTTTAAACTTCAAAACAATATGGTTAATTTGCCTCAGGAGGTAAGAGGTTAATTCTATGAAGTCTTTACTCTGGGCCTTTTAGAAGGTGAGCTCAGTTTGACTCTTGGTATCAGTCCAGGCATAGCAGTCTCCACCTTGTTTGGCTTTCCCTGGTGGGTACATTTGTCTGCCGCAACTACACTGCTCCTGCTGGAGGATTTGTGACAAACATGCTTCTGTTCTTTCCAAACTGTCCCAAACTCCACTGTCCTTTCAAAGTTTTTTGATGACTCAGCACCAGTGGGTATTGCACCACCTGAGGTCTAAAGCTCACTGAAGCTCCCCTGCAGCTCTCCTGGGGAGGGGTTGTGTTGAAGTAGTTGTGATGCAGAGTCTAGTGGCCAGGTAACGTTCAAGCATCTCCAGCTCTGACTCTGGTCACTGTAAGACTCTGCAAATCACTGCAGTTTAATTAGCAATTGGTTGATATGTCAAATAGCTAAATTAAGTGTCAATTGCTCTTATCTATGTGCATATATCTCTACCCTGTTGCCATATTCTGCCCAATCTCAATAGTGATCCATGATAGCCAAGATACATTAAACACTTTCATTTGAGAACTTGAACTTACAGAAAAAGTGTTTTCTCTAGCTAGTTGTGCCTCCATACTGGCAACATTCAAGGGATGCTACAGTCTTTAACATGACTCATGGAGGTATAATGAGAGACATATTTTGAAGAACTAAAGGTATATAAAAAAGTAAAATGTTACAGATGAAGAGCTAGGATAAAGAAGCATGGCTGGTCTACCCATGGTCACCTGCCAAGGTCTTTTTTCCCTTTCGGTAAATAATTTCTTATACCTATGAGATCAGAATACAGTGGATTTGACTTTTTCTTCCCCCCTTTTCTACAATCACAGGTGACATATCATCCACTAATTCCATTTTGCATGAGTGAAGAATTTTTGCAAGGAAGAGCTTTGGGAATCCTTCTCATATTTTCGGAGCTAAGTAGCAAAGATTTAATAAAGACTTGCCAGATAAACTTTATTGCTTCTTTGATAGAATTGTAAAATTAGTGGATGAAAGAAAAACATAATATGATATGCACATGCAATTAATTATGGAAAACATTTTATATGCCCTTCTATAAAAGCCTCTTCTCTCTTAAATTAATTTAAATTAGCTTGAATATAAATGTTATCATGTGGAATAACCACTAGTGGAAGACAATAAACAAGAGGAAATGATGAGCTGCAAGATAGTGACTTACGAGGAAGTGACCTCCTGCGTTATTACTAGAGAAGGAGGTCAGGTTATATTCGGATCTTTCACTAATGACTTAGAGAATAAACAGCACATTAATTAGTTTGCAGAGGATACTAATCTAAAATTCACTGAGGTGCACTTCAGCACTGTAATGCAGAAGGTGAACTTGAATCTTAAACAAGAACTGAAAAATACCAACAGATTTTAGGTAAAATTTCCAAAATCCAGTTTTTGAGGGCAAAGCTGCAGTTCAGCAAAATTCTCATACAGATTCTTAACTCTCTTTTGTTTCAGTAAGTGTTAATCATAAGCTTATATACTGTGTTGAATAATGACTCAGTTAAGCATAAGCTTAATCGTAAACTTATATTTAGGTTTCTTTGCTGTCCTAGAAATGTAAATTCTGTACAGAACGGATGAAATGTAAAAATAAAAACATGTCTACATATCTAAAGATGCAAATGTGACCTTGCATCAATAAGCTTTCTGCTGCATATCCTAAGCTAGTACTGCCTAGAAATAAGACTAAAGAGAATGAGGAAAGAAAAGATCGTTTAATTTGCCATGATATGAGTCCTTATTCATCTCTATCTTTTTCAACATTAAACTACTGAGAGAAAGTAAATAAGTGCTTGAGAAAGTAAAGTTGTTCAGTGCAAGGGAGATTTAAGAATAAAGGCTACCCTACCAAAATTGGTGGCAAAACTCCCGCAAATTCAAAGGTAATTTTGGCTTTACCACCCAACAGGCTGGTAAACATGTTCCATTGAAACCTTCAACTCACACTGCAATGTTTGCAACCTCAGCAGAAAGACAATATAGAAGTTTGATTTGGGGCTATCATGAAAAGTGACTTACACGACCAAAAATAACTTATCTTTGTTGACTGGAACAGGGTGAGGAGTCAAGAAATGCTAAAAAGCATTTGAAAGAATATGGGGACAGCTAAGGCCAGCCTGTCTGTGCTATTTACCTGCTTGAATTAACAAAACAAACTAATCAGAAAAAGGGTGGAGGAGCCTGCCAAGATTGTCTGTGTGTCCATGGAGTCTTTTTCTCCGGTGTCCTCAAGGAGGACTCCAGTACGGACTGAATGGTGTCATCCTAGGAGCAGAACAGAGGCAGCGAGACAGGAGGCTTGAAACACAAAGTGCTCACAGAAGGGCAGCAGTGCTGGCCTGCTGGGCATCAGCATGCGGAGCTGGCGTTCCTGATGTGCTCCTTTATGTGGAACAGGAGGAACACTGTGAATCCCTTCCCCACCTGACAGTGCTTGCAGCAAACGACAAATCACTTCCCGATTAAAATCAGTTTTGAGGAGCGATATCCCTAGATTAATTTTTTATTTGCAGCAAGGCTGAGTACATGGGAGAATACAAACCTGTAAATTAATTATATCGTGGCTGGAAAGGCAGATGCCTTCCAACAAATTAAATTTTCAAAATACTTCTACCTTGTTGCCCAAGTAGGCTTGTTCACTTGGAGACCAAATGAAAAATGGAGGACGGTATCACAAACAAGTATGTATACCAGCAGGACTGTGGATGCTAGCCAAAAAAGCTGAGCAACTACAGAATGAGATTTTATATGAGCAACACACTCGGCCAGCTTCAATTTCACACATCTGATGTCCTTGGGAGAGGTATTTTGCATCTGATAACTGGCTGCCTCCTCAACCATAGCCAGACCCAATTTGTCATTAAAAGCAAATGAAAAGGCAGGGATTTTATTGAGTGCAGAACAATCCTTTAACCAGCATTATACTGTCCTTGCACAGATAAGACTGCAGGGTCAGAATTAGGCCTGAAAATGATGTGAAAGCTGTACTGGGACATTTGACTTCCATTCCCAGCAGAAGAAAATGCTGCTAATTGAATCTGAGGGCAATAATGATATAATCAATCAGGCTCAGGACAGAAAGAGGAAAGACATGTATGCCTTGGAAATTTCTTTCTGGTTTTAGAGGTTCTAGGGAAAGGCGGAGGCACTTCACAACAGCCAGAGCTATGCAATTTCTAGCACCAGAGTGAGCAGGAGAGGGAGACTGGTGAAAGCGGGGAGGATCGAGTAAAGACTTAGCATTGTCATTCATGGTCTTCTCTGATAAATGCATGGATCCATAGTGAGATTTATTCATTTGAAATATTTTAGTAGTCATGTTATAGCCCCATTCAGTGAAGTTCTGTGAGGAATGATAGCACTTGTTCATTCACAAGGTTACTCAGATTGTAAAGTAGAATATGACAGTGCTTCAGGAAAACAGCAAGGAGCTCACCTGGAGACAGCTAAGCCTCTGAAGATTTATTTCTTGACTAGATTTGTCTCACGGCAAGGCACTAGCACTTGGTATATTCAGTTGAATCCTTAGAATGCAGAAGAATTTACTTAGTTAATGAAAGTGAGGGCAGAGGAAATTCTCTTAAGAAATTGATTATGATGCTTTTGCTACAGGAGTGACAACATCTTCCAGGACTAGTAAGGGATCCAGCAAGCAGATGTTAGATACGATTTGGGTATTTAAACAAATAATGTTTATTTGGATTCTGATTGTCAATTTAAGAATAATTGAAGAAAGGTGATATAAATTTGTAGGCAGTCTCAGCTGCCTTTTCCTTCACTTTGGAAACCTACTTAAAATAATACCAGTTTGTTACTGTCTAAGAATATTTATTGTTCCATTTGAGTAGTGAGAGAATAGATTTTAGAGTTTTATATATAATTGAATATTCTTCTCATTTCTTCATAGTCCCATAAATGAGATGTAGAAAACATGAATATATGAACAAAATGCCACGCATATCCAACTTTCTCTGAGCAGTCACTGCAGAATCTCAACAGTGTATCCATAGAATCGGACAGAGAGACAAGCTATGAAGAACAAGGGAGTGAGTCACGAGGACTGATACTTGGATCCGTGTGGTTTCAGAAGCAGACGAAGCTACACTGGGCTGTAAAAAAGTGCAAGTTGGACATTAGGGGAATGGACTCATTACTGTACACATGAGTTAAAAAACAAACAAAACCCGCCTTATTAATTCTTTGATGTAGTTTAGTTAATGATTAACAAACAGGGCAGATTCAGGACATCTTCCCAGCAGGAGAGGAGTGGAAGATAGTACAGAATAGTGCAGGAGAGGATATGGAGAGCGGTTACCAGATAACCAACTTTTTATTACTTAAGGAAAGGAAAAAATTACAAGTTCTCAGTAGCCAGGCAGGTTGATAGCTATCCTAAAAACACTGGACCTAATTTGTAAGCATGCCTCATGGAGTAAAATTCTTTACCAAAAGAACAGTCCTGTATTTCATCTGATGTTCTGGAGTAAACTCTTTCGGAACTGTTACCTATAGGGAGCCATGGTAGTGTAAAAACAATGAATATTTTGCCAGTGTTTTTTGGTAAGAAGTATCCAGGACAAGTAGTTTGTTTGGCAGGAGGTCCAGTTCCCTGGTAGACTAGAGGAACTTGGGGAATAGTGAGTGCAAGAGAAGCGAGGACCACGGTGTGCAGAGCGTAGCAGGAGGCCGAGCAGCTCCGAGGCTCTCGCGGTGGCCGGGTAGCAGCTGTGGGGGAAAGTGCAGTCCTGCAGCAGCTGGAAATAGCTATGAACAGCAGCACAACTTGCTACTGGAGAGTTCCCAAATGAGACAAGGTAGTAAAGCTCCAGCCTTGTTAAACCCCCTTCTTTTGCTTCTTGCCTACCTTATAGCAGCTCTCTGACTGCAGTAGAAGAGTGCAGCAATTCCATGTTTCCTGCTGAGCGCTCTGCAGACCTTTGCAGGATTAATATCTTGGGAGTCTAGGAAGCAATAACAAATAAAGAAATGTCATGGTTGCAGTTGCAGCAGGATAATGTTGAGTATGCAATGTGATATTGGAGCAAAAATATCTAATACAATTTGGGGCTAAATTCTCACAGGTGCAGAGAATATTGTTTTCTGTGCACAGCTCCAGTGTGGCTATATTTGGAATGATGCATTAAATATAAGGCACCTCACTGCCAGAAAAATATTGACGAGATTTCAGAGAAGAGGATTAAAAACAATTAGGAAGGTTGAGGGATCATTTAGGAAGAAAGATTAGAAGTGTTAAATATGCATAGCTTGGATGCTTGACAAAAGTCTACTAATATATGAAGGGTAAGAAAACACCCAGAAGACGGAATTTTTTTATGGTGGTAAATGGAATAATAAGATACGATATGCCCCAATCAAAGTTCAATTATTCTCAACTATATCATATTTTACTAGACTAAATAATTTCAATGACAGTGATGTCAATTAGGCTGTCATAGGAGTGGCATGTGCAGCAAGGTTAGTTTATTATGTATTATTTGCTCTTTTTTCTTCTTTTTTTTTTTAAGAGATGTGACAGTACATTTTCCTACAGTGCAGAACTTTGACAACAAACACAAACCACAAGGCTTGTCAGGCTTTGCAGCAGCAGCAGCTTTTACCCTGCTATTTCCTACTCTTTCATCTTCTTTGGGGCTTTTTTTTTTTTTTTTTTTTTTTTGATCACTGGGGCAACGCAAGCAAGAAACAAAAGCTTAAAACTCTAGAAGCAAGCTATTCTTCATATACTGAAATCTAAATCCCATTTTATTATGTTGTCAATGAACTGCTGAGATTCTCCTTTACTTGTTAACATGATAGCAGACAGATGAGAAGAAATAAAAAGTACTGGCCTGTGAAAGGCAAATCAAAAGGGGAGACTGAAGGGATTTCTCAAGTTACTCAGGTGAGTCTACACCCCAGTCCCTGACCCAGCCCATGGTCAGGACGGTGCAGGTTTCCACATTTGGTTGCTCTGGACCCTCAGACACAGGATCCAACTGTCTGCCCAAGAGGCGGAGAATTTGCAGCTTCTTTGTAATTTTCCTGCACAATAAACAAAAGACAGGAATTTGATACTAACTAAACAGAGAATGAATAATCAATAACATTGTATAAACTTTTCAAGCCACAAATCTTTACACAGCAGGAACAGTTTTCCATGTTACTAGAGTCTTTTATGGCAAAGATTTCTTTTCTGTCCCCTCCCTTCATATTTTAAGTGTAAAATGTATATTTCTAAAATGAAAACCTCACCTGCTGGCAGATAACAGCATCAAATCCCTAAAATCTACAGAAGAAAGGTGAACCATATATTAAATAGAAGTTGAAGCAAATGAGGGAAACTAGAAAGTACAATGATTAAAAGAATATTTAAATATTTTACTGAACTGTGAAATAATTATGTTATGTCTTTCAACATGGGTGACAGACTGTTTATGAAACAAAAGATTCTAGTAAAACAATTTATGAAATAATTGAAAAGTTGGAGATCCAAAAAGCATTAGGATTAACCTTTTGGATAAAAAAAGTAAAAATACATAAGTTCCATTCTAACATAGCTCTTCAACTATGAAATAAGTTGACAAAGGAAGAAGAAACACACAGGGCATAATGCAAGCACAATGATACTTGTATAACAACTTCAAGTGCAGTCAACTAGAGTTTATAGGCTTAAACCTGAATTCTCTTACAGCAAAC
>JAWLRI010000370.1:276085-300235 GCA_034781795.1 Crypturellus tataupa | reverse complement strand
GGAAGCCTGGAGGAAAATGTGAATCAGGGCAAGAACCTTCTCTCCACTTCAAGGCCCCTTGTGCTCCATTCCCTTCCTGTCAAAAGTCTCCCCATCCATCTTGACCAACTTCGTGTCTTTACACTTCCCTGTCGGGGTTCTTTCCTCAGGACACTAATGTCAGCGTGACACTGCAGTGTAACACAGAATACTGCAGTAATAGAGGCTGTATCTTGGTGGGAAACACTGAGATTTCACCTTGATCCCATCCACACAGTGCTCTCCCGCTCCTGCCTCCTACCTCCAGAATGCTCTTGCTGAAATGCATCCTTGCCTATGGGATTGCTATGCACATCATCCAGGAGAGGGGTTTCTAAGAGGAGGCAGGGAGTTGAATAGCCAAAGAGGACATTGGATGCCTTTGTCAGCATTCTGCGTGTCCTGCCTATGACTGCATTGCTGATGGCACTTTGTCCAAGCACTCTGCGAAGCTGATGTTGAACACACGGACTCAGGGATTGCTTGGCATGCCCGAGAGAGGTATGTGGGGAGGAAAGCAAGCAGAAACAGCGCTTGGACTAGTTTTCATTTGCTCCTTCAGGTGCTGGAAAAGATCATGCCATCTTCACCACTTCCCTGAGCCAATACTTTTGCCAAGTACAACTGAAAGGGAAACCACAGCTCGGTCTCTCTTTCCTATTGTGCCAGCTTAGTGAGGGACACTGTCTTCATCAAGAGCCACAAGTATTTCCCCTGGCCCACCTGTGACAATTAGCACTTCTACAATTTTGGCTACACTTTTAGAGCTTCCATAGTTCCATTGGGACTTTGACGTGGCTGATAGCAGAGTGGGATGACTTTAAAATGTGGAGAGGTAAGGCCTCATAATGGCCACTTGGAAGCCTCTGGCATTGACCTGGGTGCACATAGCTTGAAGTTGGGGCTTTCTGACCAATGGAATTCCATGGGCTACTCAAGCATGTTTAGGAGGCACCAGGACTCAGAAGTTGCTTAGGACAGCTAGCACCGGTCAGCATGTGAATTCTTGGGCCTCAAGTGTGAACAGCACACTGCAAAACCTGCTGTGTCTCCCAATGGTCATGCTGGTTACTGGCAAAGAAAGAGATGGGAGTCCAGTGACAGCATAGCAGCCCTGCTCAGCTACAGCACGCTCCTGGAGCAGATTGTCTCCATAAGCAATCAAAATAAAGCAACTGTAAAACTCTGCTTGCCAGGCAGTGTTAGAAAAAAACGAATAGGCTTTTTGTGGAAATCATCTTGGCCAGAATATTCTTTCTAAAGATGAACCTTACAATTAGCGTCCAAAGGAAGGCATTTCCACCCCACCAATCAATAAAGGCAATATAGACATGAAGACATAAGTTGAGAAAAGAGCATGCGATTCAGCAGTTAAATAAGCTTGGAATTAACTACAAGAATATGAAGAATTCTCCTCATGGGTAGAAGAGGAGTTTTGTTGTTGGTGGTGGTGGTGTTTTTTTTTTTTTTTTTTTTTTCCCGGCACAGCATTACAGCTTTGCAAATAGAATTTACCTGGAAAGGCTCTGGCAGTCAAGCTCAGTCCAGGCCTACCACCAAGAACTGAGATAGGCATCCAAAATAAATACACAACAAAGAAAGCAACAAGTAAAGAGAAACAGGAATAAAATTCAATAGAATAAATGATTTCAATGGCATAACATGACATGGGAAGGATGGGATAAATGAAGGAATAAAATTCTGTCTCCCTAATTTATGGGATCAGGAACATCCTCGGAATGTTTCTTGTGGCAGCAGTTTCAGACTGTCCTTGCCTGAATTATTCATTTAGCTTTGATGCTATTCAAAGTCATACTGACATATGAATTAATAGGGGCTTGGCCCATGTTATTCAAATGAATATGACATTTTGTGTTGGAGTTTACTCATGTCAGCAGATTGTATTTGATGAACTGAGTAGTTCATATTCGTTCCTGTTCTCAAATATGTTTAATGTCCTTTCTTGTTTATTCTCTATCTAGAGCTGGTAATAACTATCAGTGAAACATTTGTGCAGATGCTTCTTTGTGTTGTGAATGGGAGGAATTACTGATGCTGTCAGGCCTGCAATGGTCATCAACACTTTGATACCAGATTGCTTGATCTATCCGTCTGTGTGTTCCCTTGCTGGCCAGGGAAAGGTCCTCTGTGGTCCTGCTGACTATGGGAGCAGGTTTGACTCTAGCAGAATGGTTGAGAAATTGGAATGGGTTCATTTTCCTGCTTCCCGTAGCCTTGAGCATGCTACGGGGCATCCTCAGAGAGAACCAGTCGTATCACTTGAATATCTTGTTTTCTTTTTTCTTGTTCTTTTGTACTTTTCATCACCCTGGTACCTTATCCTCTCCAATGCAGTACCTTTTCTTCTCTTCCCAAATAAGCAACCTATTCCTGATTACATTTTTTCCCCCTCTGTTCCTAGTTTTGCTACAAATGTATGCAGATTTCTTATTTCTGATACTGTTAACCTAGGTAGTCTTGGCCTTACCTGATATTCCTGCTCCTTACCTGGTATTCCTGCTATGGTTTCTGATCTCTGAAATGTCTCCCATCCCGCCCTCCAATTGTGTGTGTGGTCATGCCGTTTCTCATGTAGGTCCCCCTTAACCACGAGTGACACTCAGTCATGCCTCACAGATGTTTTGTTAGCTTTTTTTTTATTTTTTTTCCCCTCATCTTCTTGCACTGCTTTCTGCCATTGCCAGCAGTTATGAGTTAGTGTAAATTCTCGCCAAGGTCTATCAGTGACCTAGTCATTTGTCTGCAGCCCTAACACTTTGATTTATATGTTAAATTTATATACCTGAACTTGCATGGACTCAGACAGCTGCATTTATATCATATGAACAGACTGTGTGTTGGCTGTCTTGATCATAGCAACATCTAGGTTTGCCCAGTAAGCAGACTGTATTTCAAAAGCACTGTTTGTTAGTTATCAGATGAAGAACACATTTCCATGGCCAGACAAGTTGACATGGTAACTAAATTTCTTTCCACAAGTAAATATTCAAGGAAATGCCATAGGACTTTATGACATGATTGGTACTTCTTTTTTTCTAGTAGATGAACATGGTACTGAGTGTCACAGGTTCAGGAATTTGCAAGCATACGTGGCAGCTGCAGGAGATGGCTGGCAGTGTGTCTGGCTGGTGAAAAGCAGCTTGTTTTGAGCCGAAACAACCAGAGCCATCTGAGAATCAACAGAAAAGTGGAAAGAGAGCCTGAAACTTAAGAGTGTCTCTATGATACACACTTTTCTTGAAGTCCGTGATGGGGATTGCTACAATCAGGTGTTTGTGTAACCTTCGATTCTTATCGTCCTTTGAAAAACAGGATGGTGTCTTGCTACCGTCTTTTATATTTTGACAAAAGAGATTCCCTGCTACGAAAACAGCATAACTACTTCAGTAGAGAAGGAGAAACTATAATATAGCATCTGCTGAAGTTGTTCCATTTTGCAGGAAACAACTGCTGCACTCAGCATTGGAGGCGCCTCTGCAAATTATGTTGCCTAGAAGAGTGTAATTCTGATTGTTTCTTCTCCTTATGTTGTTCAGGATGTCAGGATGTTCATGATGAGGTGAACAAGACTGTATGTGTCATCACTCACAAATGTACGAAGACAACATAATTCCAAGTTTCTGTTTAAGAATAAAACTGATCTAGAGCTGTCTGTACAAAGAATTCTCTGAAGAAAAATGCAGTTTGATGTTAAAATTTTTGTTCGACAGCCATTCTTTCCAGTATACATCTTATCTTTCACTGAACTGAGTTGCATAGGACCCCATGGAAGTAATAGGTATCTTGATGTGTTTTGGGAAATGAGTCTTGTTCAGAGATCCTGACTTCTAAAAGACAACCAGGACTCAAGAGTCCTAGGTCAACGATTCACAGCAAGAAAATAAGTCTAAACTCTGAAATTGAGTCTGAAATGACTCAAAAGGAAAGAAAAAAAAAGAGGTTTACTTTCATGTCTTCTTGCAAGAGCTGAAGAACTGTATTTTAATTCCATAGTGTTTCAGTCTCAGAATTTGAAGAATTGTACAGCTAAGTTTCCCATGTATTTATTGCCCTATCATTCCACCTTAGTGAAAGTTAGGAACCCCCAAGTTTCTACTGACTTCATGCTGATGAAAAAGTCAATGTCCCTAAGCATATTGGAGTTCAGGCTTTCAAGGAGATTGGGGAGTACATGGCACAGGAGAAAGACTACATCTATCAGTCAGATAAGCTAAGAATTAATGAAATTGTGACTAGATATTAAGTAAGCTGAAATTTTAGTAGCCTCTACTGAGCCATCTGAACATAAAAGATCACTAGGCACATTGCACTTTTTTTAGAAAAGTAACAGGGAATAGCTAAATACCTACAAGACAGTTGCCTTTATTAGGTCAAAATACAGGGAATAGCTAGATACTTGTACGACAGTTGCTCTCATTAGATCAAAATCTTTTATAGATGTGGTGTTATTTGGAAGACGTGCACAGCTGTGATATAACCATGTTATTACACAGAATAAACAATGAAGGGATGGGTAAAAATAAAACTGAAAACACTGTTACCTTAAGCTCTTCAATCAAAAGTCTACCAATCAAAACAAAAAAAGGTGGCAGTTGATTTGCTTGTGTATTAAAGGTTTCTGCTAGCATGGGATTTGGAATGGAGAGATGTTCCCCAAAGGAGGGAGAGAACATTGTCCTACATGAGGCAGAACATTGGTAGCAATCTGTGAAAAGGGAAAGAACCACTTTGAGGTCACAGCTCTCTGCAGAGAGCGAGTTTACCTCGGATTGCTTAATGTCATTTCTCTCAAAGTCATATAGCATCTGGAGAACATGTGAATTTACCTAAGTAAAATTTGCAAGAGCAGAGACAAATTTTGTATTAACATCTGATTAGATAATCAGCTATAGATAGTATTAGTATATAGATAGTATTAGTATATAGGTATGTATGATAATGGGTAGAATTACATTTGGAACTCATATTATGCTTAAATCATATTATAGGTAGGTCCGAATAGAGGTTTTGGCAGAAGAATAGTTAAGGTATTGATTTAGCAAAATATTTAACGAGATGAAGTGGACTACTCCTGTTAAGCAAGGAAACAATCCCAATAAGGAGCATGACTCAAACAGACCAGACACCAAGTAACTAATTTAGTTCATTATAACCAAACATCATCAAGTGGTTGTACTCAGTTGGCAAATGCAGCTCAATGGCTTGTGTAAAAATACAAAGGCAGTCTTTGCAGGTTTTCACGGGATTCCTGAAGGGGAAGCTGCCATATCCCAACATATATATTTTCTCATCAAATGGTAGTGGAGAAATGTAAGGGAACAAAACATCTATTTGTGAGCATTATATATCATTATTAATCCAAAGGCACTTTTAAAACTACTGTCGTGCAAGAATATGGTAAAGGTAAGTAATCTGTGTTTCCCATTGCTTTTAGAAAATGCCTGGACAGTTTTTTTGTTGTTGTTTTTGTTTGCTTTGTTTTGTCTAATATTAGAGTTAAATCTGATGTTTAACTAATGTTAAACTTGAAAATATTAAACCTGAAAAATATATTGCATTATTTTCTTTGGTCTGCTGACTTTTGTGGTTAAAACTGAGATATTGTTCTCCAGTTTCACTTAAAACCAAAGAGTGGCTGTTGTTAAGCAAATGAAAAGTGTGAGTAACACATGAAGTATTGCAAAATGTCTTTATATACATTTTGTGGTTCCTGGCTTTCTGTAGCTGGAACAAGCTGTGTTTGGGAAAAAAAAAAAAAAAGTGTTGAGAAGGGTTGTAAATTTGGCATTTTCAGCCTGCTATGAACTTTTAGCTTTGGGGTATTTATAGGAAAATGCTCTTTCAGAGAAATTTCAGTAAATTTAATCTTGTTGGTATTTTAACAGAAAAAAAAAAAAAAAAAAAGTTAGACCTGAAAGCCATACTAAGCATCACTTTGCTAATTCTCTAACGATTTAGTCTGAATCGAGAGTAGGGGCGCTGCTGTGTTTTGACGTACAGATTTTCCGCTCAGCGTGTTAGTTACTTTGGCAGCTGGATTCAACCACTTGACGTACCCAGGCACAAGGACGGTCAACGGCAGCTTCCTGAGTTCCCCAGCCCGGCCGGACCGTGTTCCCAGGGCCTCCTCCACTAGCCCGGCTCCCAGCCCAGGACCGCCCATCTCTGCCACACAACAGCTCCATGGCTGCCATCGCTCCGTCCTGGCCTGGTCGTGGTAGCCCCAGCCACCTCCAGCCCTGCCGGGGCCCCCGAGGTTTCCCCTCCTTGGCAGCCCGGCCTCGTTGTAGTTCCTGGACCACATCGTCACGGCCCCACGGCCTCCCCTGCACACCAGGGCCACAGGAATTTACTGCTGGTCATGTCCAGGCCGCAAACCCAGGTGCAAGGCCGTTTTCCCCATTTTTGCTTTTCCCTGCCTGTTGGGAGCCAGGTATGGCCTGCTCTCCTTCCTCTGCTCGCAAGAGATACCATGTGAGTTCAGTCCATGGCTCTGCCAGGGCCGCAGTAGGAGGAAAACGCAGGAAAACACTCACAAAAAAAGACCTGCAGAAAGTGCACAATTTTTTTCTTCCCCCCTTCTAATTCTTTTGAAGCCTTCTCCCCCACTTATGAAAAGTAGACCGTACAGGCCCCCCACTTGCCCATGCTCCGTCCTTTCCTTCTCCTTGAGAAAGTTCATCAAACCCAAGCTCTCCGTAGAGCAGCAGATTTGTTTTAAAGACGCTTTCCTTTTCCCTATGTGCTCAACCACTAAATGACTGCATGTAACATCTGAACTTATCTGTCTCTTTTGCATTCCCTAGTGTTACATATTTACTTATCTGTGAAGTATTAGTTAACTACTCATGCAATCTGGTACATGTTAAGAAACAAGCATAGCTGTATTCTGTTAGCAGTAATTATGGGTTTAATTTCTTACTGGCATTTTTACCTAAGGATTATTTTAATGTCTTTCTTTAAAAAAAAAAAGACTTGTGATCTGAGACATTTTATTAAATATAGCCATATTCTGCAGTAATTATTGTGAGTTGGACTGTACTAACTGTTTTAAGCTTGGAAGCTCTGGCTACTCTGTAAATCAAGTTAATAGCTAAGCCTGAGGAGAAAATGAATGGTAGGTCCTTCAGGATGTTCAGCTTTTCTCAATGTCTTGTCTTGATCCAGCTCTTAGCATCTAAGAAGTCCTGTAAGAGTTGGGAGGGAGCCTGGGTAAGCACTTGCTTAGGTGCTTGGTTGGACTGGAACCAAAATGCTTAGCTCTGGGAGAGGTTTAAAGTTATATGATAGCACTTTATAACTGTATAGACTATATAGCCATATTATAGCTGTATTTCCCTCCAATTGTGTGGATTCATTATGTGCCTGTCAGTAAAAATAGACTTTTTTTTTAAAGCAGACAAAAAAAAAAAAAAACATGCACTGCAGTCTGTATTCTGAACCGCACTGATATTTTTTCAAAATCTCACAGAAACAGAGGATTGGCAATACTGTTTTACCATTCACTCACAGAAAGACATGTGCAGCTTATGAGGGTTTCATTGCTATTATTCTGTTTAACAGCAGTGTAAATCAGAGGCCTGCAGAAAGAGAGCATATTGCCTAGGTCCTGGATAAAATCTATAGTGCGCCAACTAAAAATCAAAATAAGGCTGCTTGGAAATTTCGTGTTTGAATCAGGGAAGGAGCAGTTTAAATTCAATACCTCCAATTATTATGGAAACAGAAAATTGTCAGAACTTGTTGCTGTCTGGATAGCATCACTATCTTTTCAAGTGACCAGACACTTCTACTGTTTGCGTCGTTAAGCACTTTAAAAGTTTTTATTAATTAATAAAGGAAGCAATAATCTGCTTTACTTGACATTGGTGGAGGAAGTAACTAGGCAACTTTGTCACTAAGATCCTGGTCCAATGGATGTCAATCTACATTTTAAATTTAAATACATGTGTATTAAACATTTAAGTAAAATTCATATCCTTGACCAGGTTCTGCTAAGTGTTAAATGTGACTGGTTCTATGTGGAATTTGTGTCTACATATCTTTCTGAAATGGGGATTAGGAATATTTACAAAATTTGGAATGGTAGTTGTTCAGGCTAAATAATGACTGGGTAATATTATTTAAAAAAAGTAATTCTTAATCAAAAATTTCTTTCAGGAAATGCAGACTGTATCACCTCGTAAACCAAAGACAACATCAGTGGACATCCTCATGTGCATTTCATGGCCTCATAAAGCTAATCTACTAAAAAGAAACCCAGAAAAATTAAAAAAAAAAATCACCCCAGCTCCACAATCCAAAAAGCAAGTTGCTTAGAAGCACACTTCAATACCACAATATGGTTAAAATCATCTTGTCTTTTGTAGGATAATTTTCTATTTTAGAAATGAATTTATATGATCTCAGGTGTTCCTTAACAGCTAAATAACAATTGAACACCATTGTAACAATGGAAGAACATGTGTGAGGAATTACAGCCTCCTTGGAAAATTCCTCAAAAACATCAAATTTCTCCTCTTAAGACACCTTTTTCCTTAAAACAAGAACAATGAGGTGGCACAATTTAGTTTATCTGATAAATTATATTGGTCGATGTGAAGAATTGTTTCCGAGGCTGCCTTACACACTTTCTCAAAGTCTATTTTCCACCCTTAGAAATGGATACATAGCCAAAAAAAAAAAAAAAAAAAAAAACCTCTAAGTGACAGAAAAGGAAAGAAGAAGAAGAAAGAGAACAATACTGTAAAAACTTATAATCAAGCTGTGTGATGTTTTCAGACTCTCCTCGCAGGGAAACTGCTCCAGTCCCCTGATTTACTGGGAGCCCCTCTGCTGAACTCGCTATCAGCATCTTTGCTGTTTTAGGGGCCCAGAACTGGACTCAGATGTGGTCTCAGTAGTGCTGAATGTTGTGGGACAAACACTTCCCTGTGCTCCTGTTTCTGTCTTTTGCTTCATGATACTCCATTTGGATGGCAGTCTAAAAAAATTCTGCAAAATATATTACAATCACTTATTTCATACTTTCTTCCTATATCTATATACTAGATCAGTGTTTTGAAAAGAAAGGTCTCTTGAAAAGAGATTTGGTCTTACCCTGTACTAAAAACTGTCCTGATGCTTAACATACATTGTCATTGTTTGATCATAAAATAGTGCTGTAATGGACAACTTACAGAAATTACATAGAAAGAGGGATTAATTCTTATACAGTACTACAATAATTTTCTATGACATATTTCACCCCTAAACATCTTCAAAGGCTTTAGAAATTTATTTATATTCTGCTCACCAGGATAATTTCATCCATTTGTGTCTATTAGCTGTTTAGCAACACTTTAGTTTAGTGCAGGAATTAAAGGCCACAGCCATCCAAAAATGCAAGGTGAATGTATCCATAAAGCAGGCCTCACAAGAGTTAACACTTCAAACTGCTTTCTTTCAGTGCTGCACCTCTGTCAAAGCATCTTTACTGAAATATTAGGCTATTGAAGGGTTTACAGGCCGAATGCAAGAAATTCCATCTTCTCTTACTGTGTTCAGAAAAATAGCTGTAGCTAGAACATATATGCAAAGCATGAATGTATATTGCAGCTTTTCTACAGCTTGTAATTGCTACCATTTTAGAAAGCATATTACTTTTGCTCTGCTTTTCCTGGTCTACTTTCATTTCCTGGTCTACTTCCACAGTGTTGTGGTGTGATGGGAAAGATGTAAATGGAAACATGCTTTAGCTAAAATTATGCTTCTAGAGGGCTTCATCACAGGACTCCAGAGTAACATTTTGCTAGCTGAAGGAGATCACAGAAAATATTTTTTTGGGTATTTATCTAGTTTCAAAACAATTTCAAAACAAATTACTCAAAATCTGGTTTCCTTACATATTCTTGTAGACTAACTTCTTATACTAAATTTGCACTAGCACAACCAATTTTCTTTTTTTTACCAGCAGAAAAAGTTGAATGACTAGTCATTGCTAGATTTATTTGAATTACATACTTTTATAGACTCTGTTGAATTGCTCAGAAGACTCATAATAAAATGCCTTCTTAAAACTTTTTCATACAGATAAGAATTCTCCAACTTTTTTATTCACAAATACATATTATCTTTATAACTGCTGATTTGTGTATTTTTTTTCTAAAGAGATTCCAGAAAAGGATGGCATATTTCAAAGAATTCCTGATGTGTACGTTCAAAACACATCATGTCACTGTTTTTTTCCTAATATATTGGATACAATCTCTGCTACCATGCTCCGAAACTTTTGAGGAAAAAATTAGGCCAGGAAGCTTTATTCCAGAATGGTCAAGACCGATCACATGGAGACTACATCAATCACTGGGTCAGTGTTACCTTGATGTATGTTATTTTCTGAAATCCAAAGGTCACACAGTAGTAAGAAGCACAGGGAAACTACTGTCAGAGGATTGATGAGTAGCACAACGTAGCAAGGAACACTGCCTAGCTGAATTTTTGTCTTAGCTTCCCATAAATTGAATTACTTCTCTTACAGGAGTATCTCTATAATGAAAATTCTGTAGTGAATTTCTATAAAGAAGTCGATGGAGAAAAGAAGTCTAGAGACTTTTAAATTGCCTGCAGACTACTATGTAGATAATAAATTTGAATTTCCCTGCGGTATTAAGATATTTGATAATCCTCAAGTTAGAGATTGGCTTATTATTGGCAAACTATTAAATAGGCATTTGTGAGCAAAAGCATATCCACTGTTGGTTTTTGGGGGCTTTGTTGTTTTTTTCTCATCGTGAGCAGGTCAGAGGTGCTATTCAGATACAATTATAAACTTCTGAACCCTGAAATCTTATAGATCTTAATACTTGTACCTGAAATGACAAGTTTTTTTGTAGCTAAGGAGCTTTAATAAATATTTAATTAACATTTTAACTATAAGGTGGACTATTTAATTAACATTTATAACTATATATGTTATAATTTTATAGTTATATAACTTTATAGTTATATAAAAATGTATAACTATTTCCAACTATGGAAGATGGAAGAATACTTATTTTTACTTTACAAAAAATTGCTGTTGGACAGGCCCAGGTTAACTGAAATTGCTGAATATATACCTCTCTAATTACTGCTCTATCACTTTTTTGTATGTGTTTTGAATCTATTTTATCTGGGAAAATTTGGAATAACAAAGATGTTTCACAGTGGCAGTCAACCACATAGTTAATACTGTCTTCTCCTGATGTGTCCTTAGTGATCACTGCGTTATGGGAGATATTTTCACTCACATCTTCATCTGTGTGAGATTGTCCACTGAATTCCTCAATGAATGGGTTCATACAACCCCAAACCCGTTACATTTAGGTAGACTAATTAACCAGGTAAATTCTTGTGTTTTGGATTATTCTTTTTCAAAGAAATCATTATTTTCAAAGAAAGCACAACAGTTTCTGCTGATTTCTGTTTACATTTTTTTTTCCATTGTGGATAGGGAATTGTAGTCTCATTTTTCCAAAGGTTTTATTATGATATTGTTCTGTTAACTTCAGTGGACTTCTTTGAGATTCTTACTTGTCCCTTTCAAAATAAAAGAGACATTAATTCCTGTGAGTCCGCAGCAGAACGAGCTTCCTTGGGATGCTGTCGTAGTTTGATGGCACCCACAGAGATAACTCAGAAGTGGGACAGTCGGTTGTACTTTGACTGTTGTGTGAACAATGCAGGGCATTAAAAGGACCATCACTGAACTAATTTATTGTGTCTTCTTTTTAAATTAACCTTGCTGACCGTTCCTAGAAGTCCTTGGGATAGAGAGGTGTGCACCAATAGCAGTGTTCATTTCTATCTCCTTTTTTATTTTCTATAATGCGGATATTGAGATTTGCTTGATGAAATTTGACATACTCTAATGTTTTCAGAGGAACCGTTACACATCAAGCTAGAGTCGGGTTACCAAAGAGTCAGAGTTACCAAGTGGTTTCCTGTCAGTAGTGAGAAAGGATCTGTGGTTTCTATTCCCAAGGGGTATCATTAAGGAGACCTTAAGAATTCAGAGAAAAGCAGAATAGCCTAAGTGTTATGGGTTCCATTATGTGCCTTGACAGGATAGTATTTGTATCACACAATTACTTTCTAATATTTGGCAGTCTGGCTTTAATAAAAGAAAATATATGTCACTAAAAAATCAGATGTAGAAAGGGAGTCTTGGTTTTGAAGGGCCGATATTGTGTGCTAATTATGGTCAAACTACTATTCTTACTCCACAAAATGCAATCTTTCCTACCCATCTGTCTATACCTGTGTTGGCAGTTGACAAGGGCCATTCCAGAGGCTTGTGTTGTCCTTGAAGCTTACGAACAAACACGGAGCAACAGCTTAGAAGAGGCATGCACGGTACTGCTGAGGGAAACCAGATACGCAGAACTCAGCTGCGAGCTGCGTTCCCACTTACTGCTGTGCCCACGGGGTAGTGCCCCGTCCCTAGGAACCTGCCGGAGGCTGCTGCACAGGTCAGACCTTGGATAGACGTCCGATGTGAAGGATCTGGCACAAGTAAGTCCTGTGCATGGGGGAGTGTTAACAGTAGATCCAAGGAAGGAGAGTTACCCTATTCTTGGTATCAGATCCAAGGGCAAACATTTTTTTTTTTATTGTTATTGTTATTTTTGTTTCTCTAAAAGACAGAAAGAGATTTGCTACTGATTACAGTTGGAGCAGAACTTCAACCCAGTAAAAAAATAGCATAAATTTATTGAGTTTTGTGTAGAATCATAAAAAACAGGCACAGGACTGCATTGCAATTGCACCTCTCAGGCTAGGACACACAGCCTGAAAAAAAAATAATAAGGTGTTAGAAAGAACTTATTTTTTCCCTAACAACCAATTTCACAGGATAAAGGGAGCGCGGCAAACAGCATTTCAAATCTAATTCATTATCACCTATAAGTGATATTTCATCCAAAATTGCCTTTCCTTCGAATTACAAGAACTGTTTTGAGTTTATGGAACTGCAGTAGTGGTGTGGATTTAATTGAATGGTTTTATAAGGCTGGGAGAAATGCAGCGATTAGAAATAATAAATACATTAGAGTTAAAAATTAAAAGGAAAAGAATATGTGATCATTTCTGTTTAAGGAAATTTGGTTACCTCTCTGATCATCTGTTTTGTTGGAAATTCATACTCTTTTTCTTCACTTTTCCTGCTGAAGACATACTACAGCCTCAGCCAACCAGTGCCATTGCAATAAAAGCCAAGAGCGTGCAGATCTTTTCCATACTAATTCATCACTCTCTTTCGGCAAACTTTTTGTAGCTGTAAATCTTTTATCCAGAAGAAAGGCTAGGGACTGATACAGTAGTTCTCTGTTTCTCTAACGATCATTCTCAAATTCAAATCCTGAAGAAAATCAAAAATTCCCTTGTGGTAAATATTATTATAACAAAGATACAAACATAGTAAATATAAGTGGATTTGTAGACAGAACTGTCAGTGAGTGTTCAAAGCCATTTTGCACTTCACAATGTCAGCAAATACTGACACAATTCCATAAACCGCTATGCTAAAAACATTGTCCACATGCACTACATAAAGTATCTTATCAACTTTAATCATAAATGCATCAAATTTTTTTGCTAATCACTGTCAATAGTGATGATACCAAATATAAATGCAGTAATGATTTTTAAGAGAAACTGCATGTCGCCACCAAGACAGCTGTGGTTCTTATTAATCAGCTTCCCAGCAGCCCACCCCAAAAGTATCCTACACAAGTAAGTTAAATTACAATCAGGCTATCTGAAAACAGTCACTATAAATAATCCCTTTCAATTAATCTTTCTTTAAACTATAGCACAACATGTTCTCACTAAAAACATTTTGATGAGTGTACAAGTATTGCTCATTTCTCAACCTTTGACACTTTAATAGGCTTACTTTGCTGTGAATAAATAACAGGTGCTTTTTCTTTAGAAGTGATATCAAGCAAAACCAGAACTAAATAGCCATTATGGAAGTCAGAGTCCCAGCAACGGGCCAAGTCAGGATGAGGAGTATGGGTAAGCGAAATTTGACTTCTGAGCGTACAGTAATATTGGAAATAGCTTGACTAGAGACATAATTTTATTTTAACCTCTTGAAAATGTAGGAGTTTTAGTTAATTTAAAAACAAGCACCTGCATTTTGTTCAAAGTGCTTTTTCCACACTGAAGTGTAGTTGTACCTCAGGTAAGTTTAAAGGGAGCCAGCACAGCCACCTGAAGCAGTTAAGCTGCTCTGCTTAAGCCTATTTGCTTCTCTTCTCTGAAAAATGATGCGTAATCACATGAAGATCGCTTTGCTCAGTGTGACCAAGGATAGGAGAAGGCTAGCATAAAGAAAAAAGCTAAATATTATTCCCAACACCACTCTGTTACTTTTTTCTATATCCTAATATCTTCCAGCTGTTTACTGCAAATTACTTTTCCTTCAGGAATTAATAATAAAACACATAATCATCTTGGACAGCTTAGCAACTTGGCTATTTATTCAGGCTAGATGTGATTTGGTTTTGTTTGCTGGGATTCTATTTGTTGGGATTATTAGGCTTATGATGACTTTTATTAGTCTTCCAGACCATTTTTCCCCAAAATTAGCTCCACTTGCAAGATTTTTTTTTAAGCAACATTGATCTAAGACTGTACGTGTCATTTCAGCTAACCTCAGAGCTAAACCAAATAATGTCTTGTTTCTTTTGTACTAATAAACTTTGGTGCCGGGAATGTAGAAATATCTGGGCAGAAAAAGGCTCAGTAGCAATATCTGCTCTCTCATATTTCTTTCTTACTCAGTTTTATCAGAATTCTCTTTGAGGCTGAATGTGGGGAAGTGTCAGCCCTTGTTCTGACAGTTAAAGAAGAGAGCGCACCGTTACCTCTGACCAGCCGTCCTTCAAACTCGACTGCTTCGGGTTGGCAGCAATATCCTTCCAGCAGTTCACTTCGTCTTCTGAACTGAGTCCTCTGAACTCAGCTTTACCATCAAGCATGTCTCTAACGTGTCCCGTACGTGGGGCCCTTTCGGTATTGATTTTTTTCGGCAACTTGTTCTGATCTCTCCCAACCCATCCTTTTCATTGTAGGTACTGGTTATTGGAGGTAATATGTTTGACACGATACCGTATCACGAAAAGCAGCCAAAGCATCCAGCTGTGACTTGTTGTTATTGACTGTTTCTTCTGAAATGCCCAGAATACCTTTTATCTTTTCAACTTTTTTATGGTCTCTTTACCTGCAGGTCCAAAGTAAAGTAAAAACTCCACTACACAGTAGTCTGTGATAGGAAAATAATAATAATAATAATAATAAAGAGCATTGTTCTTTTTTTTTTCTTGATGAAATTCAAAACACCAGTCTTTATTGCTTTCTGCTGGATAGCATGAGTATGAGAGATCCTTCAGATCACTTTTACATAATGAGATCCTTCAGATCACTTTTACAGTCTGTGTGCTCTCACTCTCTGTTTTCACTGTGGATTCACTGTTTGCTGGGTTTTGCTCCAAGACCTTGTGAATTGTCAGTGTTTCTCCCAGTAGCGATATATTTCTGTGTAGGATCATAACGTGATTCCATATCAAATCCATCTTAAGGAAGGGACAAGACTTTTCTTACGAGACTAAGCTATCTATACTTTTTGAATTGGGGTGGATCTGCAACAGTATTTTAGGAATAAATGCTCTTGTAATCTGTTCTCATTTAAAGTTAGCAGCAAAATGGTACCTAAGTATGTTTCGATATGCCTCGGTATAGTACACAAATACTGAGTTTGAGCAATCAGAAACAACATCATTCAAATCTTTCCATGCATAGGGAATCTGAGTCACACCTCCTTGACATTTGGGGATCTTCATCATCTAAAGTTTTTACAGCCTGGCTACTTGACAAGATTTATTTGTATGTTGATCTAGGGACTGGACTAGAGGATCTACTGAAGTTTCTTCTAACCCTAGACCACATGTACAGACACTTCAATATCAAAGACAAATCCTCCTTGACACCACTACTATCTGTTAGTGGAATGTACTGAGTTAGGTTTTTTCAATTGTGTGAAATTGAAAATATTTTAACAGTAAGGAAAGATATCACATGATTTACATTTGCAAAGGATTTTTTTTTTTTTCATTATTATGTGTCTCCAAACAGAGCTGTAAACCTTGAGAATATCTGTGAACTTTGGCTCATTATTGCTTCACTGGAAGAAGTGTTTCAGTGAGAGTAAAACTGCTGGTAACTGCTGGAAAGCCTGTGAACTTTGAAACATCTCTGGCTAAGCTGCTGAACAGCGTAATCGGCCAAGCAAGGGAAATAAAACTCCAAATAGTAATTTTGAGGTTCCTTCCTTAGGGCTTTTTCTATTTTATCCACCAAGTAGCCACAGAGCAGAAGCAAGTCAATTGAAAAACATTAAGCAATATATTCCTCGGTGGTATTCTTCTGGCAACTTTTCAGAAAAGGCAGAATCCACTCTTCTTCCTGCTTTGACCTGAATTCCAATTCCTTATGTTCTCTTTCAGGCAGATGGCGATGTGTAACCCTTGGCAGGTTGCTGTGTTATTGCTTTATCATACCTTAACTTAGAAGATAAAGGCAGAGTGTAATCTTAAGAGCTATGCCAAATTCTGGGATAAAATAGAATGTCAGTCTGTTCACTCTGCAGAAGTGTGCTTGAGAGACTGCCCTGTCTTGAAGGAACTAGGCAGAGAGACCACCAGAAAATGAGAAATGAATCACTCATGTTAGTCGCTTTACCTGTAATATTGTTTTGGACTTTTGCTTTCCTCGCCTTTAAATCAGCATATAAATTCAGTTTGTAATTGGTGGCCATGAAAAGGTCTCGCAGAAAGTCAAACTAGGTACTCTTTCCTTATCTTTTGTCTGCCAAGTGGTTTGAATCTCAGCACTTGACAAAGTACCATTCTACAAGGCTTGCAAACTCAGCAAGATGGAAATAGAGCACATTATCTCTGACTTGCAAATCCTTACTATTTTTTCTTGTTTTTATTTCTTTATTGTTGTCATTACTATTCTTTTCCCCTCCAATGATAGTTTCTTATTTTCCACATTTCCTGCTGAGGAGGTGACGGATCATCTCCCTCTGAAGACAACAGCAGTGCTATGCATAATGGCTTAACCAGTGGGAGGTACTGCCAGTTATATCACATCATGCAGTCTTGTCCAAAAATGCTGTTTTCATTAAGTTTTCCTTTTAGGTACTTCAGAAATAATTAAACATTTACATATATATATATATACACACACACATATATATATTTAAAGTTCAATCTCATTATTTGCTGTTCTCGCACTCTGTGAGGTAAGGCAATTTTCACTTTGTCACTACAAAGCAGTGATAAAACTAAAAGAAGGAGCATTGCTAACAACTAACTCAGCTGAGTAACTACAGTACCTTACTGGGTTGTATTTGTTCCTCTTTTAACCTTAAAAAAATGAAATGCGTGGAAAGACAATGTGTCTCTTCTTTTTCGCTTACTGTTATTAGCAGCCAGAGTTAGGGGGCAAAAGGTCTTGTGATTTTGCTTCCATGGTGATGCATGGACCAACAGTTGCAATCCGGAGCAAGTTTGGAAATCTTTCAGGGAAATTATTCGGTTAATTTTCTATGTCAGGAACACAAAACCAGATAGTATCTTACCATCCAAAATTCTGTAAGTGCAGGCAACAGAAGTCTAAATTAGCAGCGTCTACAGCATACACACATCACACACTAAATTCACCTTTTGCAGTGACCTCAAGTCACATAGTAAAATATCAGAATTCATAACTACAATTAAGCATAGGAAAGAAATGAAAAATACCAGAGATTTTGTCAATATTCTGAGATCCTGTAATGTCAGGCAATTTGTCAACTAAAATTTCTAGGTAATCTCACACAGTTGAACATATCCTATGCCACAGAGGAGACTAAAATTCCCCAAATAATGAATTTTACTTATCAGGTGTTGTAAATTCAAGTCTAAATTTATTCATTATCATTATGTGTCTCTGTATGTATCCCTAGGATCTACATAAATCCTTTGCTGATACTGTGCTTCACCACATCTATGTTGTGTCAACTTTCATTTGTCCTGGTGAAGTACTTTCCATTTTGCTTCATGCGGTAGTTGAATCTTTCCCATAGTTAACCTAGAACCCTCCTCCTACACATTCACCCATATTACCCTTTAGTGAATTACTTTGTGTCATGTTCCTTATCCTTTCCTAAATTTATTGCATCCTTGGATAACATTGACTTTTTCTATTTTTTTTTTTTACTCACTACTGCATCACACTGATTACTCCAGTTCATCAATACATCTCTGTCTCTCTTTCTCATGCACACGGTTACAGAAAATCCCTTTTTTTCTAGTTATGTTGGGGCTAACACTATATGTCATCAAGTCATCCTATAGCACAAGCTTTTAAAAGTTCCTGAATGAGATTCTCCTGGCAATTGCTAACCTATCTGATATTATATTGAAAATAAATGTATGTCACTATAATTTGTATGACATTTATGGTACAATAAAGGATTACCAGATAACCAGAAGATTTTCCTCTTTTTTTGCCGCCCCCCGGGAGTTTTGGGGCCGTTTGGGCCGGATCGGGCCGGTCCGAGCCCCTTCCCCGCCCCCCCTGTTTTTTTTTTTTTTTTTTTGTCTTGTGAATACAATGAATTTAAAACCATCCTGGAATGAGACCATCCTAAACTAAGTGATCAGTAGTTCTTAGTAGCGCTAGATTACAGCTCATCTGCCTAAAATAAGTGATCAGTAATTCTTAGTAGCACTAGATTACAGCTCATCTGAAAGGGCGACACAAAGGCAGGCAAGTATCATTAGCCTGTGTTTCATGTTAATTAGTTAGGGAGAAATGTAATGATATGTCCATCTTTGTATAGCACATCACTGCTGAAACTGGGCACAGAACACAAAAACATAGAAAAATTCTTCCTCCATGAAAGGTGAGTGTCCTTAGAGGTGGTAGTAAAGAACATTCACAGTTTTTAATGCAACATAAGAGACACTAATATTTTAGGACTGTCACTGAATTAGGCAGGTTCAGTTTAAAAGTGTACATAATCTTTTACCATGCCTAAAAAAACACCTGGGTAGTCTCCACCTCAATCTTCCATCTCAAAATGACGATAGGATTCACTTCTGCTTATGGTCCCAGCATAACGTCTGAGACGGGCTCTCCCCTGTTCTTTGTACTGTCGTTACATGTAATTATATTTGCCTGTTTACCACACTGCCCCATGGAAACTGCTGTTTCACACTCTAATTCTGTTCTGGATTCAGAAGTCTCTGAACAGCTTTCACCTCAGATACTATGTAAGTACCAGCTTCTTTTTAAGTTTTCAGATTTTTAAAATTGGCTTTTTCAATGAAAATCTTAACGGTTTCATAGAAAGCAGTCTTCCTGAAAATTAGTTTTGACAGAAAATATGTAAGACTACAGCTGTCAACCCTGAATCTTTTTCAGAATTATACTTCTTTCCATCATAATGCAAAATTTAACTCCATCTCAATAATGCACATCTTTTATGGAGCATGGTTAATTAATTTACATAGGTTCATATGCATTCTTGCAAATTCCTATATTGAGAGAGAAGGTACTAATTATTTTTTTTTGGGTGGAGGGTGGGGGGGATATGGGCTATGAATGGGGAGTTGTAATTAATTCCTCCCTCTGAAATTTACATTATTGAGAGCTGTAGCTAATATGTCAATAGCAACACTTCATGCAGGTACTTCAAGAATTTATAACACAAGGGTCAAATGTGCTTGAGGCCAAGACCTGCTAAGTTAATTCTTCTCTTTAGAATATTTATTTAATTATTAATGTCATAGTAAGCAATCATTTATTGCTTATTATTATTGATCATCATTTATCCTCAAAAATAAATTCACATTTACTGATTTTACATGCTGTTTTCCAGAGAAATAAAAGACAGCAAATGGTAGAATGAGAGAAATATATATATGACAGCTTATTAGTCCTTAATCTTTTTTTTTTTTTTTGAGTGAAATATCATAACATTACATAAACAGGTGTTTCTATAAGATTCCTGATTTAGGAAGACAGAATATTTTATACTCTGCAAATTTTATTTGTTAGGTGACTAACTGATGCAAAACAATTTGCTTTACGTTGTTACTCAATTCTAGTGATTGTTCCTGTACTGATAAAGAATTTTATTGCTGCTGTCCTTAGTATTTCATAGAAAAAATGGTAGCAAACTCCCAGTTAAAATTTCAGTTAGTTTTATGGCATTCAGTTAATGTTTTAAACTCCTTTATGAAGCTTAAAGTAAGAGTTGATCATAAGCAAAGTTACTATAGGAAACATAAGGAAAAAGATAATTTCTGAAAGTTTAAAGTAGTTAAGTCAGTCATAGAACTGCTGAAAAATAAACTGCAACTAATAAAATGAGTCCCATTGATTTAAGTGGTCACTAGAAGAGACTCTGGTAACAATTAAATTACATCCCATTTTGTATACAAAGTTAATGAAGAAATCCTGCTCATAGTGAAGTTTATGATGCCTCCAGTGCAACACCACCTTTTACGTTAGGCTACATTTTGTAGTCTACAAAATACAGTGTGTTTGAAGAAACACTGATATTAAGGCTGACTGTCACCTTTTCAACCACTTCTTCCTATCTACACATAGCCTTAATGGAGCTTTAATATAGAATATGTAATGCGGTTTATGTTGGCAAGATTTTATTTCTTCATTCTTAAAGCACTTTAGAAAATTATCTCTGTCATTCTATATAAAGTGAAGACACACATAGTAGTCCGCATTCAGTGTAAAATTTGACCATAATGTTTCACTAATTAACCCAATTAATTATGGATAAGTTTTGAGGGTTTTAATGGACATCATATGTTACTAATTTTGTTTTTTGTTAAAGGAAGTTTATAAGCAACCAATTACTTCTGTATAAGAACAAAGTATTGTTTTTACCACTGTTATAATTATTCTCTTTACTTCTTAGGGTTGCTTTAAAAAATAAAGACAACATTATTGAAGGGTATTTTTTTGGTTTGGTTCTGTTTAGGTTATGTATGTTAGTAGAATATATATGGTGGAAGGAGACGTTTAGTGTTCATTTACATTTGTTTCTTATCACGTAAAACAAAACAAAAAAAACCTCACTATATTTTATTTTTAACCATGACATCATTCAGAGCAATGAAATATACTGGGTTAATAATAGCAGCAAATGATTTTGGAGAGTAAATCATGACTCAGAAATACAAAACATCATGAGATCCAAGTCCCATAAGGACCTAGGGAGCCTAGAGTTCATTTAACTAGAGGCAAAGTGCTCCTTGGTGTCTCTTAGAGGTACAACTCATCCACAGAGTTTGAAATCCCAGATGTTTTTGCTGCAGTGCATGGAAATTTAACACTGTAACTTCCCATAAAATCATTGTCCTTCAGGCAATTTTGAAATAGAGAATAAGAACTTTATTTAGGAAAGATGTGAGTTAAACAGACTGTAAATCAGCATACTAGCTTCAAAATTGAGTCCATTGTGTTTGCTTTTAGCCTTTGAAATGCAGTTTCAGCAATTGTGAGAGGGTTGCAAGCATTCAAATCAAGAAAGGGAATATTAAATAATTGAAGTGGGACTGAATTGATCCACCTTGTCACACCATCTGGGTATGCCAGACCCAAATAAAAGATTTAAAAGGGAAAAATCAGTTCAAATGGGAATACCATCTGGGAGGATTATAGATCTTCGGGTCTCTCTCCCCTTAGAAGAGATCTTGATGAAGAACAGTGTCAATCTTAATCAATAAAATCCATAAGAAGAGTGTGAATTAGATTATCTACTTAATCCTTAACTATTATCTCAGGAGCTTGCTGGTGTTTGATCAGTGGCTGCTGTGATAAACTTCAGACAGTTGAAGGCTCCTACAGGAAGCAGTTCAGCTATCACTAGATGATTATTTGTCTCCTCCCTTTTCCTTTTGTTTCTGTGAAGAAGCAGCTTGGGGGAAATTTCAGGCATCATTCCAGTTACTGAAAGGATGTAATACATAAAGCAGTACATTGAGAGGGAGAGACATATTAAAAGTATGAGATTTTTTTTTTTCGTAACATACCTTGATACCTAAAAGAGATGATAGAAATCATATGGATATAGATAGGTTAAGAAGAGATTACTCAAAACAGGCTGAAGCATGAATATGAAGCATTTGTATGTCCCAGTACTGACTATAACAGACGGCCATCTAAGGTAAGCAGCCCAGCAGTGACCAAGTATATTTGTAATAGTGGCCCAGAGCACTTTGCTGAGCAGCTGTTCACATTCCTGCAACCTCCAGTGCTCGCAGAGCATCTGAAATCTCTCTCAGCAACCAGCACGGGTGCAGTTCAGCTCTGCAGTGTAGATGGAAGAGTGACTTCAGGGTCACTGTTGTTGCATTTGCAATGGACGGTTGTGGCACAACCGTCTGCTGGGCATTGACTTGGTGCAGTGCTTCTCCTTTGGATAACCCTGCCCTTGCATTAAAAATGTATCTAAAAAGTGCTTTTTTTCAGGGTTGTGGCCCAAGGGCTGCAAAAACAGTGATGGCCCTGATAAAACAGAGAGCCAAGGCTGCAGTATCATTATACAAACTATTGGAAGAAAGAAAAACCTGTTCTGGAATTGGTTCTGGAATTGAGAACCAGATACTGTGCAGAGATGATTTGATTGACCCTGCATAGGCAGAGAATTTCAATTATCCTAGCAGCAGGCCATGGAAATTATACCTGTAGGTCTTGTACGCTCTCTGGCATACTTAATATCCTAGCCTAGGTAACTCGGGGAAGTCTTGAGGCAGGTGAGGTCTGCATATGTGGGAGAGCAAACCCACATCCCAACAGCTCCTCCTGGAGCCAAGAAGTTGTCTTTTTTTAAGCTAGGTTAGTAGGTCAAAATTGTATTTTGTTGATTTGTGTTTTTTTTTTTTCCCCAAGCACAAGATCCTTATTTATCATTATCCATACAGATAAAGATGTAAATGTTAGTGAAAATCTATCATCTTTCTCAAAGGAATAGAACTTCTGTGAATACTATGAGAACTATTTCTACTAAATGTGTCGGCATTACCATACATAAGCTTCAGTGTAACATAGAAAATAAATTTCTTGTGATGTTATTAATCGTAATGATTTATATTAATATTGCTCTTCTCAATGGAACACATTTTCTGAAACAGCTAGTTGAACAGCTAATTAATGTTTAAATGACACTGTCTGACCTGAGTAATATGGATAATAATTATTAAAGAAGGATTTTTTAATAAAGCTAAAATATAACGATCCATCCTAAACTTAGGAACAGAGAAGAGTCTGTCAGCTTCCCAATACTAAAATTAGTAATACAAAAATACAGTCTTCTTTATGGTGATGAAAAAATGATCTGCAAAGCAATTGGTTGCCTTCTGTACTAGTACTCAACTACTTCCTTAAACAAGAAGTAAAAGTTATGAGACAAGCTCCCTTACTCATTCTTGTTCCCTTTCGCTGAAATTTCCATTTTTTTTAATGTCTCCAAGATTACTGTTTCCTCTGTACATAACAGAAGTTGACAGTAATGGAAAACACATGTAAACTCCCTGAGCTCTACCTGAAGGAGTGCAGTGCCTCTCCTTGTACCAGCTTCAGACAGACCTGGACGGATGAGCTAACGCTGGCAAAATGTAACATGACAAAGATATTCCTTTAATTAAAAATAAAATACACAGAAATATGTCACGATGCACAAAGTCTAAGCGGGTAACTCAGCTCAGCATGCAGACTGTCCAGTGAGATGAACCAGAAGAGACAAGAATCAACCCAATAGTTAGAAGTTTCCTACAGAAGGGAAGGCTGCTGAACCTGTTACCCCAAGCTCTGCCCGTCTGCTGGGCTGAGAGCAGAGCTTGGCCGGCAGCTCTGCTTGGAAGATCCCCAACAAACAGTACCACACAGCCAAGGTCAGACGGGGTCCAGCCGGAGCACGGTAGTGGGGAAATTGGGACAGGAAATGATTATAGAGGTCACTCTTTCACTCTTCCTGGGGTACCTGCAGGCTCGGTTACTTCCCTGAAATGC
>JAWLRI010000370.1:264957-275985 GCA_034781795.1 Crypturellus tataupa | reverse complement strand
TAGGTGGCCCTGCGTGTGCAGGGGGGTTGGACTAGATGACCTCTAGAGGTCCCTTCCAACCTCAGGCATTCTATGATCCTATGATTCTATGATTCTATGACGCGCTGTGACCTGGGCTGGAGATCTGCCGGTGGTCTGTGGCTTTAGATTAGGAAACATGGACACTAGTAGATGCACCACGGGAATATGCTAAGTTTCTGCTTTCCTAGTCATTTAAACACATTGAGTATGAAGTAGCATGTCTTACTTCCATTTTATTCATCTGAATACAAATGTTACAGCACTCTAGCTCATCTGAAAGAAAGATGCAATTATCAATCTATAAAATAAACTGCTTTACTAAAAAGCATGCTAAGAAGTACTTTCAAGTACAATGTCTTTCCACAAATCCCTAAACTAGTTTTGTAAGTTTAGAGTTTTCAAACATTTTATGATGTCTTTCTTCCCTGAAATGCTGTACTGAAGGAACAGTAAAATTTTCTATCATCTGCTGCAGGACCTGAGAAGAGCTCAGCTGGGTATTCTCACATGAAAGATGTCTAATAGCTTTACCTTAGCCACACTCAGGATACATACACTGGTAGGAGATGGAAGCACCTCAACTGATTTTTTTAAAGACAATAAAATCTTTCCGAGTGTTGTGCTTCATTCTCCCTATCTAAAAATGGAAAAAAATATATATGTATACCTTAATCACAATTGTGCTGTGAGATTAAGTGTTCAGTGAGCTACATAGAAATATGAAACATTACACCTGCTTAAGAAACAATATTCTTCGTTTATTCAGCTAGGTGCTGAACTACTGACAACTCCAAGGCACTTGAACAACTCCCTGTCAGACAGTGGCTGAATCTTTCCCCCTAAATTAAAAAAACCTTCAAAACATCGCTTACCCACAAGCTTGAAAACAAAACACACTTCTGCATTGCAGACAAACTTTTATGCACACCATATTTATTCTGTGCTCTCAGTAAGTCTGAAAACAAATAGGAGGCTCTGTCATTTATTTCTAACTCTTTAAATAGGCATGAGAATAGTAATTGTCATAAGATGGTATAAGCAATAATATGCAATAAACTTCAGAGAATTGACTGTATGAGAAAAAAAAAGGTGAGGTAGGGTTTTATTCGGTTAAAGTCAGAAGAGATAGCCTGATTCCAAAGCAACTGATGAGCAAAATTTTATCCTTATTTATATCAAGATAAAACAAAATATATTCAGTATTACAAATTAGAACAATTTTCACAGTAGGAGCTAACGCAATAAAAGGTCGATAGTATCGCACTTTCAGAGAAACTGTGAAACAGGTTATATTCAGTGGTGATTGCGGGGGAAAGAAAGTTGACCTGTGTGTGTGTCATGTAATCAGGGAGGTGACAGCAGTGCCACTAGTGAAATCTTGGTGGGTGTGTTTCTTTGATTTGCAATACGAAGCAAGACCTACGCCAACAAGTTTATGACTATGAGTGACACCATAAACTTGCAGCACTTTCTGTACTGTCTGTCTGGCATATCGAGCGCCAGCTGTGAGTGTCGTTTTGGTGAGGCCGAATACTCCACTTACCAAACCTGGCAAGACCCTGCGTGGGGAGCACGGGCTGCCTTCAGGTGCCGTTAATGGGAAGGGGTGGCTGTGCTATAAATTTACACTCAGGATGGCTGCAGGAGATCTCCTCTGTGTAGGGGAGTCAGGTTGTGTGGTGCAGTTGTCTGTTACTGTCCGTGGTGTCCATGAAGCAGGTTAAGAGTTGTCATTCAAGAATTATATGTGCCAAGTTTAAATTAATTAGACACAGAGCAAAGAAAATGACTGCCTTGAAAGAGAGAATGTGATGAGTGACCTTTCTGAGTGGGAATAAAATTGTTTAATTGAATGTTTCGGTAAAGTTTTTCTTTTTTTTTTTTTCTCCTATCAAATCACAAGAGTTATGCAGCAGATTCATAGTATACACTAGAGTAGGTGGAATGTAATTACCTAATCTTTTTAAAATCTAATTTTCTGCTGTTTTTCTGGAAAGACTAGAGATGAGTTGGGGTGGTTGGCTGTTTTATTATTTATTTATTTTAAGGTAAGCTGGTTACCAATGTATTTTTATATCTGGTACATAAGAATAAGACATATTTTTATAAGGAAAGGGGACTGAATGATTTTAAGGGTAGTTAGAGGAATGGATTAAGATAACAAAAAGAAAAAGAAAGTATCTGCTTGGAGGGATATGAGGCTTTTCTCATGGATGGAGGTTTCTTTTGTCAGTGCTTTACTGTATTGTGTTTGTCCATCTCTGTCAAGACTCTTTTCTAGAAAAAAATAAAAATGAAATGTTTATATATTGCATCGAATTTTTAGGATGTTTCTATTTTATTAAATTTAAACTGCAGGTTTTCAACTTTAGAAAAGGTAGTTTTCATATCAAAAAATGCTTCTACTTCCAGGTACTGAAAATCTTTATCAGATTTGGATAAGAGTTTAAGTGGCATCACAATAGAGCTAAAGAGCAGAGTGGTCATACACAATACACAATGATTTTGCTTTAGCCTTTTCCAATTATTTATTTTCTTAAGAAATCATTTTTTTTCTCTCTTTCTGTAGTGACTTACATTAACTCTCTGTTGCTGCTTATTATTTTGTTTTTCCATTTTTGCATTATATATATTTTTCTTTGTTGATAACAAATTTAAATTTTCCAAAGTTTAATTGCCTGTTCAGGCATTTAATGAAGTTTATGATACAGCACCTCATAACAAGATTATAGTTCTTTTATCTGCTTGCATAAACTGATATGTCTGCTCTGGTGCTAAAGTATGTCTTTTTGAAGCTAATCCAGAGCATACTTCTCTTTGCAAGGGAGAAAATAATCACTGAAATAACATTTTATTTTAAAATGTGCTACATCTGTGCAGAGCATCCCTCAGTAGATCAGCTGTTCTCTGTGCAGGTGATTTTCCACTGAAGTGCTACAGCTTTCAGAGGCTCCAAGAAATGAAACTTAACCTTTATTCACCCACTCAGAGCTATGAGAAATGAGTGATAGCACTTGAAAAAAATAACCTAAGATGGTGATTGTTAACTGATTGTTGGGGTATGAATAATGTACATGGTCAAACCTTTGCTTTATATCCACAGGTAGAATGGCAGCCCTTTAGGGAAAACAGTATTTCTGGTGGTAGTTTGTTCACAGGTAAATTCTTGTTTTGCTTTCAAGCTTTCCCTAGCAACCTTCTACTCTCGGGAAGATTTTTGTTGTCAAAGCAACCACTATTGCCCTTTCCAAACAGTCTCTCTCCTAAAAAAAAAAAATATATATATATATATATATATATATATAAAGAAGTGGGTGGGGAGCAGGGTGTAAGCTATGCTAAGCATTCTGATTGCAGTAACGTACCTCTGGCCAAACTTCTTCGTTCTTCGTTCAGCTGGTCTTCTTTCATGCGGTGCTAGGGGAAATGGGGAAGCCCAAGCGCAAGGAGAAAAGGGCTTTGCAGCTTCAGACGCTAGGACTTTCTGTAAGTCATGAACACAGTTCATCTGCTGCAACCTGCTGGTTACTGGATCTGCTGCCACTGGAGAAAGAGGAATCTTGAGAACAGATGGGTGAATAGTGTCCATTGAAAAAAAATGCAGTCACCATTTGATTGCATTTCTTGAATGCCAGATAAAGAGCATTCAAATGTTTCCCAGGTACATCAGTAAAATGATGTACTATGATAGAGATCCCTTCACTTGATTAAAATGAACTTACTTCAGAAATGAAAAATTACTCTGGATGCACTGTGGAGCTCTGCATGTGCTACTTTATCCAAACTGGAGTAGGACTTTCCAAAGCTAGCTCAGGTATTTCTGAGCTATACCACAGGGTTAGGTCATTTTCTGGAATGACACTTTAGTAACACACAGTTCAGTACCCATCATTAAAAACCAGCCCTCCAAAATCTTAGGGGAATTATATGAAATTCTACATGATTATATCACCATCATTTGCTTCTCCAAACTACACAGAATAATTGATCTTCATTTAAACTGTCAGCGTATTTAAAATTTTGGAAAGAAAATAAATGCATATTTTGGTTAAATTAGTTTGTCTGTGTTATTTTCTATTTGGATAACACGGAAATATATTCTAAAAGGGACCATGCATAGTAATGTCATAGTGAGTGCTAATGTAATTGTGACTGAAATAATTTCTGTTTTCAGGAAGAATGATATCCTAAAATGTTAATTAAGCTAATTACAGTTTTTAAGTATAGATTAAAGTGGATAAAATAATCATAAATTATTTAGTATTAATTGAGCCCCGTATCATTTTAACCTAATTTAATAATTAGGAGTGCTAAAATATTTTTAAAAATCCTTACTAACTTTTGTCCCTAACTCTTAATATCATTCCTCTAATGATCATAATATACTTGCAACTCTAGGTGATATACTTCTTCCACTTCCTAGTTCATGCACATAAGAACAAGATTTCTAGCTTAATATTTTTGAGTTAGAAAAAGATGTTTATCTGAACTGCATGTACCTTGTGAACTCCTGCTCTTCCAAAGTGCTTTGCAGTGGAAATTTTCCACAGTCTGTGCAGCCCTCAGTGATAAACTTCCCCGTAGTCCTCTGAGATAACAAAGCTTCATATATTACCTTTGCTGAAACTACAACAGTTTCTGCATTTCTTTTTTTTTTTAAGAGAAAAATTTGATGCTTCGGAGATATTTATAAGGTCTTAGTTTTTTATTGGTTGGATGTTGGAGTTAACTGTGATGCTGACAAAGTGTACCTGGAAGAAACATTGGTGGTCGTGTTATTTGCATCAAGGATAGATTTTTGGTGCTGTTGTATGCAAGATTCAAGAGTTTGAGGAATTGTTGCTGCAATCTCTTAAATACTCTTTGTTCTTCTGTTTGGAAAATCTACTGATTTGAAAGCGAAGTGCTTTCTTTGAAGTAAGAATTGAAAACAATCAAAACTGTTTATTCTGTTGAATTCTTTTTCCTCTTTGAGGAATTTATATAGTTCAGCTATGAGATCTTCTCTGTAGGGTAGTTTGCCCAGACTAAATTCTGATACTGGCTGTGCTTTATCAGAAGGCAAAGCAGACCACTGAATTAGGAATATGCCTGAAGAAGACACACATTTGTTTCTTCACTCAACGCTTCCAAAATTCATGAACTTCTCCTCCTTTTGCTGTTTTGGATCTTGTTAAGGAGTTCATGAATCAGTTGGGAGTCAGCAAAACATTAGCATTAATGAGATCATTTCCACAGAAATTGACTCATTATCATGCTGACTTCTAGTGTTTTGTGGCAGTCATGAACTCAATCCTCCTGCACGGGAGTGTTCATCTGCCCGCCTCACTCAAACTAATGAGGATTGGAAGTAAAAAAAAAAAAAAAAGCATAAAACTGTATCCATTCGTTGATGCAGCAAACCCCGTAGTTCCTCTTTGGTTAGGTTTTGAAAAGTCTAGATACAGTATTTGTTTCATTCGTCAAAATATACTCATTCTGCCCGGTAGTTGGTACGCACTAATATCCAGAATATGGTTTTTCAAGTTGCATAAAGGAGATGTGATTTCAGCTTTGGAGGAATATATTTGACCCTAATTATTAAAATTTCATGGCAATGCACTCAACAAATGAATTATACATTGTAGAATATACTTTTGCAGTACCCAAACCTTCAAATAGTTCACTGGTTATCTGATGAGTATTTCTCCAGAATATTCGTTGTTTTACATGATGTCATCCTATATTTGTGTCAGCTTAGTGGCACCACCGATCATTCAGGCTTTCTCAGAAAGGTTCCTTCACTGTCAGGCTTCTGGATCATCTTTTCAAGTGAGACATTAGGCTCATTTGCCTTCAGACCACTGATTTGGTCCCTTAGGCCATTTGTAATTCATCGTGATTACGCCATATTACAGTTCTGTACCTGCAGGCTGTTTCTGTCTCATAAAGAATAAACTAGCTATGCTTTTTTTTCCATCATCCCTACTGAATCCTTAATGCAAACACAGATTAGTCACTCTGTTTCATTATTTTTTCACTCTATGTCCTTTCTGGAATACAGTGAATGTATCCTTTGACCTAAGATTACTATTGCCTCTCTATATTCTTTATCTTCATTTTAGGCCAGACCTTTGGATATAAGTAGATGTTTGTTTTGCTTTTGGTTTGTTTGTTTGTTAGAAAACAAAACAAAACAATAACAACAGAAAACCCTACTTCTGACTAATGTGATTTGCATTAATTGCCACTAGCCATGACCATCCAGTGCAACTGCACTTCAATAACTTTGAAAGATCAGTATGTCCATAACATACATCATATGTTAATATAATATTATTCGACATCTCTGTCCTTCTAAAGTCTTTCATCTGTCACAATGTAATAAATCAGTGTTCTCTGGTACTTATATCTCCAATGTGTATTTTGCTCCGGATGAAGACCTGTGACCTGTGTTACGCAGGATATGTCAAGCTGAATAAGAATACAGTGCTCTGTTCTTTAATTCACTGATAAATACTTATCTGTCAGTTTGAGACTCCAAATATTTATCAAGTACGTATCAAAACAGGAGAAGTGATTCTGTACCCATCATTTATTGCCATATTCATTGCTGGTGAGCAACAATTCTCCTGCTCCTACAGCATTCCTAAAGCTCTCAAACTGTGTATTTTGTGTTTACAGCCAATTACTTCAATTATTGAAATGTGTGTTTCTAAAGAAAAGTTAAATGTCTTCCAAATACTATCTTATCAATTAAGATTAGTACATTCAGATCTCTCTTTGAAAATGATCCAATATTAAACTTCTAATTATTATTATAAACTTAGGGAGAGACATTTGACTTCTGTTACTGAAAAGGTTTTAGAATATTTTTTTAAAGATTTTCTTTAAATCTGATATCACCAAGCACTGGTTTCAAATACCTGTAGCACTCTAAATGTATTCTACAAAAGGTCATGCTATTCAGAAGCTAACATTTTGCATGTTTTCACATTCTATATTTTGCAGAAAAACATAATTTTTTGTGCCTTCCTGAGTTGTTGAGGATTTATTTTTAGTTGACATACTCTGCCTGAAATCTTGGCTCTGATTTGCAATGGCATCTCTTTATGTTTATATAAACTGATAAAGCACTTTGTCCAGGGACATTTCTTTTGTGCTTGTTATGGATTAACCTTAAGAAATCATTTTTTGTTATTTCAGTTCTTTCCCATTAGAGTATTATAGTTCTCTGATCCCTTAAATTTTCCACTAATACTGTCAATTTGGTTGGCAACCTGGAATGTAGAAGTCAATGTTTCCCAATATTATAGATTATCAATGTAGGCAGTTTAGATGTTTTGACCTTTTGGTCAGCAAGTGATTTTCTGTTTCACTGAATTGCATTGCAGGCTAAATATATTTCTGATGAAAAGTGTGACCCACCACTTCTCTGCAAATGTTCTCTGGTGAATCCTTATGGTCTTTAGCAGGTCCGGACTCTTACACATTCACCAATAATGTGGGACTTCCGTTGCTCAGCCAGGATCATAAAGCACATCTGTTAAAAATCTTGGACCTTGAAGAGAAATTCTCTACAATTTACTGGTAAGTAAGCATGCATAATTTGTATTCTTGACTCAGTACCTAAGTCAACAAGCTTACAAGGACACCCAGTTGTTGACTTAAAGGGTAGAGTTTAGCGCTTCCAGGAAGTGTGCTTATTGCTTTGGTATCTAAATACAGGTTTAACTGTAAATGCCTAGTTTAGGAGTCATAGTCTTACCTTTTAAAGTTGAATATCACATCTTCCTTTGAGAATCGGTTTAGAGTTGTCTTAAAGCCTTCGAAACATCTTCTCTGTCCCAGTGATACCAACTCCTTGCGGGACTTCAAGCTCCCATCCCCGTTAGAGTAAATCTCATTAGCATTTTAATAATATCATCAGCCCAGGAGGTATCCTCGTTTCCCTGGATAAATGACTAGTTCAGAAGACCATTTTGTAGAAATAATTATGAAATACTCTTAATATCTCAAGTGAATTATGTGCTGGATGGACTCTCATGGCATATTCACAAAGTAAGTAGAGTAAGTCAGCATATGTATCTCTGTGTATGTGCCTTGTTCTGTCCTGTACAGAGTTATCTGGGCGTTATTGTATTTCTCCATTTTATAGTGAAGAGAGAAAAGGAAGAGTTATTCTTTATAATTGATTTAACATGTCCAAGATATAAAATTACCAAATCTTTCTCTAAATTGAATTCTGTGTTTTTAAGTAGGCAAGGTCTTTTTCTTGCAAAGCTTTGCAATTTGGAAGCAAAGAGCATTGTATTGATTTATTAGATTGAGATGTCTGAAGAAGACTCCTCCAAAAATGTGACCTCAGATGATCATGAATGAGGCCATTCAGGAAAGGCAACTGCAGTAATGCACAAATCCATCCTGGAATTTTCTTTGGGCAGAATAATCAATAACACTAAATGAGACTGTTATTGTAAGAGGAAGTTGAAAAATGAGAAAGATGTTATTAAAAATAAAATTGCTTTTATCTGGTAACAAATTATTATAACTTCCCTTTCTGACCTCATTGCCAGAAATTCTTGTAACAGTATATAACAAAAGTCAGTGTATAAATTTGCCAAATAATTAATATGGTCCTGCCTTGTGAATTGAAAAAAACGATGTTATGCACCAGTTGAATTCAAGCATAAAATTAGATTTTGCAATCAGTAATTATGGCAATATTTAACATTTTACAAAATATCAAGAAACAATATTTATTTAGTAAGTGCATGGGATCAGTTTGATTTCTATAGGAAACTGATGTTTTGTTTATATGCATATTATGAAGCATATGCATTTACACCACAACAAACATTACAAATCAAAAATAAATATAGAATAATAGAAATAAATCCCCTCTCTGTAGATGTGTGAAGCAGGGAAGTGCTGGGTGTTGTGGGAATACAAACCTCCCTACCAGCCCTCATCTGTGGTGGAGGAGGACCCTGCAGTGCTGCTCAGCTGGGCTGGGTTAGGACATGGTGTTAGGTGCAGACCCCTTCCTTGCAGGCTGCATTTCCAGTGTTGCAGCCCACAAGCGCAGAGCAGCATGCCTGTTTCTGGCTTTGAAATGCACACAGCTGAAATGAGACCTGACAAACTCGCTACAGTCCCGCAGCCTAAACTAGAGAACAGTCAGATCCCGGTCGTGCGAAGATTCTCAGAGATTATTAGACAAGCAAGCCCAGATAACCCCACGGAAAGGGCAGATTCATTTCTGTTTTGTAACATTTTCAGCCTTCTCAGCTACATTACAACTGTCTGTACAGTGGTTTTCGTCTGTAACCTTCATACAAAGATAAGTAAGTAAAAATGGATAAAGAGGTAGAATATACTTAGAAAATAAGTATGTATGTAAAACTAGTAATAAAATAGCTTTAGGGAGGAAAAAAAGAAAAAAATATAAAAGGTGATGTGTTTTATACCGCTAGCATTTGGTGCTCTGCTTTTCCATTTCACCTACGTTCCTTCTTTAAAGATACAGTCCCCTGAATATTTCACAGATTGTGTGGATTTCATAACATGTGGCTTGCTCTTACACCTAGGTTGTCTCAGTGCAGATACACACATATGCTAAAGCGAGATATATTAAATGCAGTAATAAGGCAAAAAAGCATTTACTGACATAGTCTGCCAAATGAAAGAAACTGCAGGAAAGAAACCTACTTCAATGATATCAGATAGAACAAAAACTTTTTTCCCAAAAACTTTTAGAATCAATAATACATTTTTTACAAAAATATGTTTCCAGTCTTACTAGTTTTCTAGCTGAATAAGGAAAGTATAGAAGCACTCTGTCTGAGAAACAATACTTGTCTAAATTGGAACCTTGTTAAAAAACAACTTTACTTTTAAGTTAAAGTTTTAAGTGGGATGCATCTTCTATGAGTGTTTGAAAGCCAGAAATTTTCTTAAGGATCTTTGAAGAATGATTCTTTAAAATTACTGAGCCATTAAGTTTGGGAAATTCTCTCCTTCTTCTGTTCCAGTCTTCCTCAGGCAGCATAAAAAAAGTAAAGATTTGGAAGAAACTTCTCTAAAACTTGCAGTTGTAAAGACATACAGAGAAGTAAAATGGAAAGAATAATGCCTCATTTTGGGGGCTAATTGAGTTTTCTGAAGGATTCTGTCCTTGTATATACAGATTTATTTATTTATTATCAGATTTTCACGATGAGTCTTCATAAGCAGGAGGCAGGTTCCCCACATGGCACTGTTGCAAAGCGTGAGCTCACCGGTGGCATGAGGTAAAGCGAGTGGAGTAACCCCAGGCCCTGAAGAGCAAGTGCCATAACAAGTTGATCATCCCACAGGGTAAAGCAGCAGTGGGAAAGTGGAAATAAGACTTGTACAAATGGAGAGCAGGAAAGGAGTGAAACGGTGGGATGCCGATTCACTTTAGAAGGCAAATGAGGAGTGTTTTAGAAAATATTAGGAAAAAAAATATGGGAAGGGCAACATAAAAGCGAAAAGGAGGGAGCAGAAAGGGCAAATACGTTAAATGAAAAGAGAACTCAAGGCAGAGGATGAATATAGTGAAGTGAATGATCTGAGATCTTCCTGATTCCTTTCCCTGCCAAGTTGTGTAACATAGGAGATAAAACACATTCATTCCATTATCAGCAGATACAGACCTATAGGTTAAAAAAATAAAAACTCCCAAAACCTAGATGATGCTTTTGAGGTAAAGCAAATAATGTTCTGTCAAGAAACAAGAAATGATTATTAATGTAAGAGCTAGTCAGGTGCATTAAGCAGGCAGGAGCCATAAACTGTAAAGACACTTCATAGAATCATAGAATGGCTGAGGTTGGAAGGGACCTCTAGAGGTCATCTAGTCCAACCCCCTGCACACGCAGGGTCACCTAGAGCACGTGGCACAGGACTGCGTCCAAGTGGGTTTTGGAGATCTCCAGAGAAGGAGACTCCACAACCTCTCTGGGCAGTCTGTTCCAGTGCTCTGTCACCCTCACTGTCAAAAAA
>JAWLRI010000370.1:249492-264857 GCA_034781795.1 Crypturellus tataupa | reverse complement strand
AGGATCACCTCCCTCGACCTGCTGGAGATGCTCCTCTTAATGCACCCCAGGATCCCATTGGCCTTCTTGGCCATGAGAGCACACTGCTGCCTCATGGTCAACTTATCATCCAAATAAGCAAATAAACTTAAAATAAGCTGTTGGAGGGGCTGGGAGAGGTTATCAGGGAGTGCCAGAGTGTTCACATTGTATCACAGAAGGGCTTTCCAGGCAGAGCACCTTGAGCCCAACATACAGAAATAGGGATAGACCAAGGATTTGGGGTCTGAATTGACTCCTTTTCTGAAAAGTTTTTCTTCATAGATCTGAAATGCTGATGAGTGAGCTCTTCTAATAGCTAATGCAGAGTCACTGAGACAAAGTGTCAGAAGAGTCCTCCAGGAAAGGCACAAGCCCATCCTATTTCTATGAGATGAGTTAAAGGAAGTGCTCTGAGGGTAGGAAATGTTGCAGATGACCCTTTGCTCTCATGCTTACCTGAGCTCTGCCTTTCTATTTTAAAAGTGAAAGGAGGCAGACTTCAGGGATTTTCCAAGCAAGCCTGTGCTGTTCAGAGTTTCATTGATCTTACGGATGGTGATTGAGCAACAATTTTGAAATGGTGATCTGAAAAAACTTCAGAATTCGTCTGGGTTTTATTCAAGTGTCAGGGGATGGTGGTTATCTTTGTACTCTTGCCACAACAGTTCTGTTACTGCCTCCAGTTTGTGAGCTTCCATCAGCCTTTTCTTTTTTTTCCTTTTTTTCCCCACATCCTCATCTAGTATTTTTTCACATTCCTAAATGTTGCCTAACATTAGCTCTTGCTTTATTGCATTGTGCAACTATAGTCTCATTTCTCCAGCTCAGAGGCAGTGTCCTTTTAGACATAAATAGCATCTTTAGTGAAGTCATCTGAAATGGAACTGAATATTTTCCCATGGAATTTATAATAAAGTCTAAGGAAAATATAGAAGGTAGTGTTATAAGGGAACAAGTCCAAGCAAAGAACTGAAAAGAAATTCAATGACAAATTTAACTATCTTGTGGCTTGTGTGGATGTCACAGTGGGCATGATAACATCTTTCGTGAATGATTTTAATGCTCCCTCTCAACTAGTCACACTCACCTCTTCCAAACATATGAATGACTTAAGAGAGGAAGAATCTCTGACATTAGCAGGGAGACTTATTTAGCTAGAAGTAATTGAGTTAGCTTTCATAATAGAATTTCTTTTCTCATATCCCAACAGTGCATAAAGTACTCATAGTCCATTCAAAGAGAATGAGATTTGGCCGCCAGGGGCAGGGAGGAATAAATAACACTCTTCAATCCAAAACTCACAGACGAGTAGTGAATGAGCTCCTTTTTAAGGATCCTAATCATTCTTTATTAGTGACATACAAATAATGAAATTTCATAGCTTCTCTGATTCTCTTTCAGGAAGAGAAATGGTTTGTTTTTCACCTTTCATTCAGATAAATTAAACCTTTAGATTCGGGTAAATTAAATTATCTGGTCATAAATATGACCAGGTAAATTGTTTCTCCCCCATCCTGCTTCTCTCTCTGACTTGTGAAATTTTGACCACCTGTGGAATCAGCGAACACCTGAGGAGGTGACAACAGTGTTAAGACTGCTGGTTTTTGGGTCTTCTGTGACACAGAGTAAGGCTTATCAGCTTTTCAGCTGATATGGGCTTATCTTGGTCAACTTGCCTCCACTGGAGGAGCATCAGATAACAGTGGCATCTTGCTCTCTCTCTTTTTATCCTACTTTTCATAAGTAGCTGACAAACAGGTCCTCTATGAAGTCCACAACTGTTTGCTTCAATAAAATGTGTCTGAAGAGACAAATAACCATTACCATGGTTCTTGTTAGCCCTGTCATCAGCTAAGATCTATTTGTGTTAAAAATAACTTCAGAAAATAAAGGCAATAACTTACAACAAGCGGTAATGGGTCATTCAACCTTTTAAGGAGTTGGCTGTAACCAAACTCAATGGACAAGCTCTATACGTAAAATGAAAAGCTTGTCAAGCTTGTGGATTTGTACATTGGACAATTGTTGCTGGACTCACAGTGTGTTTTGGTAGCTGAGGCCTGTTATCAAGGCATAGCAGAAATGAGGAGGTATTGTGTAGTTTTGCAGTGAACACCCTGCCAGGTGTCCTTGTGGTAGAAGGCCATGCTTCTAGGCTCAGGTAAGATAGAATGGGTACCTTTGCTTCACGCATGGTGTCTCCACACCATGAGGAACAGCAAGGAAGGCAGTGGATTCTTTGCTGAGGAATCCAGTCAAGCAAGGAAGTACTGGGGCCTGCACACATGTATGTGTGCGTGCTTGAGGAGTTAGTGTTGCCCGAGGCGCTGTAGATGTGGAGACTTGGGCTCCAAAGCTTGTGATGGGCTGGAGACTGTCTGGCTGTTGCAGCTCCAAAGGAGGTAGGGAAAAGAGACAAGAAGTATTTCAGGTGTAGATGGCACCCAGAGGATTTCAAGCCATTAGGATCTCAGCACTTCACCAGGATGCTCATGGAAATGGCTAGACAAGTAGAGGATACAGTCTGGCAAAGGAGAACCACTCTGCTATGGAAAACCACAGAGTGCAAACTGCAGTCACTCAAAGAGGAGAGTGGTAGGAGAGAAGTGGGGCTGTGCCTTGTGCCCCCACCTCCCATAAGCAAGAAGGAAGCCAGAAGAGAATACAGGACTGTGATCGGGTGGAGGGAAGAAGACCCTGAGTGTCCTCAAAGCTACTGGTCCACCATGGCCCATCCACAAGCAGTAGCTGCTGGACAACAGAAGCAGGTTGCAGAAGATGTAACTTGAACTGATGGGCAACCACAGAATCTCAGAGAATCACAGAGAATCACAGAGAATCACAGAATGGTTGAGGTTAGAAGGGACTTCTAGAGATCATATAGGCTAACACCCCTGCCCAAGTAGAGACACCTAGAGCACATGGCAGAGGGTGGCATCTAGGCAGGTTTTGAAGACCTCCAGAGAAGGAGACTCCACAATCTCTCTGGGCAACCTGTTCCAGTGTCACCCTAACAGTTCTTCCCCATATGGAGATGAAACTTCCTGCATTTCAATTTGAACCTATTACCCCTTGTTCTGTCACTGACTACCAAAGACAAAAATTTAGCTCTTCACATCCTCTCCTCAGGTAATCATTCCTCATAGTGAAATTCATTGCAGGGAATCCTGGCCAAAGTGCTTACATACATTTATATTGTAGTATTCTATTTCCTATTTTAATTATTTTCCCTATAATCTCAATAATGCTCAAGGATGGGCTTTATTCTTTTTGTGGTCTTTTGTCTTTTTTTAGTCTATGATTTGGATTGAAGCCAGGGTTCATGTTGCCAACCCTCAGTAGTCTCCATGAAACTCTTTCATCTTTTTTTCCCCCCTACTCTGTTGTCTGTCTATCTTTCTGTAATAAAGCTTCTCAAATGCACCATTTAAATCATATTGGCTGCCTACCAAATACTGAATTTCAAGTGTTCTGTGGTGTATCAAGTGCTTCACATTTTATGGGGAAAACGCGAGTGCTCTGCCATCCAGCACTTCACCACTCAAACACATGAACCCAGAAATGAAACACTGAGTTCCAACTCAGTGCAAACATGGAAATTAATTGTGGCAGTCAGTTACCAATTAGAGATATCTGTAAATTGAATTAATCTATAGCTAGATGTTTTAGATCAGTTTATAACTGAAATAAATTAATTAATTCAAAAAGAAAAGAAAAGAATACCAAAGGAAAGGTAATATTTTTCTCCATTTCATCCAAGCCTTTATACTTTTACTGCAGTAGTGCCAGATAACAGTGAGACTTACCTAGAATTTGGACCTTTGTATTCTGAGTTAATGGACAAAAGCAGTTGAAGGGTTACCATTAAGGCAGAGGCAAGATCTCACCCAGTTATTACATTTAAAGAACCTCACTTTGATTTACTCTTGTAGCAGCAGCTTCCAAGATAATCAGTGGCCCTAAGAGTGGAGGAACGAGCTCATTTTTGTGAGCGTGTGTTTGATGGCTCTTTCCAAGCTCCTTTCACCATCCTGCTCTGGCCCCAGTGTGCTTTATTCCCTGTGTATTGTTCTTTTGAACCACCTTTTGTCTGTACCTTTGTCTGCTCCTGGGAGTACTGCCTGTCTTCACTGCGATTAACTTACTGATCATGGTTTGCCTTTTACTGTGATGGGTCTCTCCCCTGATCTGTCAGTTTGAAAACCTCAACTTTAGTGGTAGTCTAGAGATTTCTTCTTGGTAGCTGATGTATTTTCAAGCAGTAATTAGCATTTTGACCTTGTTGTACATGGTAGCCAGACCCTATAAGAGTGATTAATTCCATTGCTGTTAGCATGATTTCCTGCAGACTATTCCACCTCCTTGCCAATTTTCCTTTCTGCTTTGTAAAAACAAAGCTCTTCTTAGGTAAGTGCTCGATCAGGTAAGTGCAGGATCAAATCCTACCTTAAATCCTTAAAGAAAGGACATTATGTATATATATATATACATATATCTTTTTTTTCAGCAGAAGTTCAGATGCAGTTTAAACCCACATGTATTTCAGATGACAAGTTGTTCTGCTTTTAATATTTTTTAGTATTATCTGTTTCAAATATTTTGTTCTTATTCAAGTATAGCTGTCTAATATCATTATATCTAAGCCATTTATAGTATTGTTACTGAAAAATCATAGGAATCGGAGCAGGGGCCATCTGCTTCATAACAGCTCATCTTTATCACAAAGAATGGTTTGGGATACTTTAATATAATGGAGATTTCCAGTTTTCTTTAAGAGTATGTAAGTATTTAACTTCTCTGTTAACTTACACTAGCCTTGAAACTATAACTAAAATAAATCAGTTCAGTGCAGACCTTTGGGATGTTGAAAATCAGAACAAAATTTTCTTTAAAAAAGGAGAAGGATATATTTTTCAGCCGCAATAGAAAAGCAATTCTAGTGTTTTAGTGATAACAAAAAGCAGAGAAGTGTCTTTAAAAATAACAAGCCAGTTTTTAAACATAAGCTGGCAAAACTCCATCCTTGTTTAGCAATGACAAAATATGAATCAATTGTGAAACATTCACTATAAATAGCAACTCTTACAATTCTCATGACAAGAGAATACGGCATTGCCCAGTCTGTCCTGGCCTAATCTAAAAATTCTCTTTTTGAAGTAGTCATGACATTTTTGCAAAATTTCCTTTCATAGTCTTTCATTCTGCTAGAAAAAAAAATTCTTAATTTTTCTTCTTGAGCTTTCCAGCGAGTCAACAAAATCTCTTGAGATTTGTGCTGCTAGCATAAAAGCATAACTGTCATGCTTTCAGGCATAAAGTCAAATATGAATCTGTGTACAGGGGTTGCAAAGAACGATCTTCAGATTTGTGCTACTTGACTGAAAGTTTGGGAAAACTGTTTTTATTCAATATTATTTACCAGTTTTGATGCAGTTATTTCTAGACATTTATGAGTTTCAATGCAGGTTCATTTTGGGATTCCTCACATGGTTAAACATGAAATGGGGTCTTGATGAACTGAGACCTGAATGCCTGAACGCTCCTTTAACTGCAGATGCCCAATTCCTCCAGATATAAACACTTTGTTTTGTGATACCTCTTCCAATTTAATTTAAAAACTTCTGCACTGTATCATGAAAATTTACTGTAAAAGTGTATCCTGCTGCAGGTTGAAAATTGTTTTTTTTTTTCTTTTATTTTGTCCATTGATATATATTTGTTGGTAGCTGAAGCAACTAGTATTTACTACAGTTCATAGATGTAGGGAGAACAAAGTAGGTAGCTCTTCTTTCTGTTTAGACCTGCTGCTACCAAAGCTGCAGAAAGACTAATTTGAAAGCCTTGAACTAAAGAGTGAATGGAGAAAATGTAATCCAGCTCGCCAACATTCATCAGTTTGGATAAGATCTCTAAATGAAGTTGTCCATTCGGAGCCCTAAACAGAGACAGGCGCCTCTGGAGGACGGTTCTTGTCACCACTGCCTAGGTAAGAGGACACAGAGTGACTCTTTGGCTGTACCACTTTTGGTTCTGTTGACTATATAGGAAAGGTAAAGGACCACCTTAGACAAAGACACCTAAATTTTAAATAACACAGATTAATTTGAGCTTGTGCAGGCAGATAATATTGAAATTCATAGATTTTCCTGTATTTCATTAATTTTAATGAAACTTTTTTTTCTTCTTTTTTTTTTGCTCTTAACTTGAGAAATGTAGTTTTCTGGATACCAATGACATTTTAATCAGTATTTTAAGAATGGTCACATAGACTAGAAAACAAAAGCACAGTGACTATACTGTAATGGTACAAAGGCTAATGATTATAGAATTCTCCCTACTGCATGTTATACAGAATTGTTCATTCTTGTTTAATACTAAATTAATACTAATAATGACAATGTCAGAAATATATCTGGTAGAGATATCTAAAATATACCATTAGGAAGAAGATGTATAATTTATTTAATAATATTTTCTAAGCCAAGTGCAATCTTTGAGGAGGTGATGAATATTTCATTATCCACAATAACATCTAACTAAAATCTGTAGCATGGTTACACAACTATCATTTTGACTGAAATAAAATAAATTCTTCATTTTAGATTTAATTCTACCTTAGATTTCTCTGAAAGAAGCACAGAACAACATCAATAACTAATCAGGTTATGGTAAAAAATGCATGTACTTTCTTCATACCTACAAACTGAATTTTAGAGTCACCATATATTGTTTTATCTTATTACTTCCAATTGTGAAGAAATTTTGCAACAGATCTACATATGATTTAAATGTATTACTGATTTCTGTGGCATCTGTGAGAGTCAGGAAACTGCAGTGCTGAATTTCCAACTTGATCTTAAAGATGTCCTGGTATGCAGTTCTGCTGGTGGCAGCTGTGACCAGGACACAAGGGGAGAGAATGAAAACCTTATTTCACTGAAATCCATGGCAAAATTTCTGTGTATTCACTGGGGAAAGACTTCATCTGTGGTTTTCAATACACTGTGACTCAGATCTTCACTGGAAAGAAATATCCATAGCCCAGCAAAATTTTGTCCCAGCTGAGAAGCTGCCCTAATCAGATCATATTATGCCTAGCATATATCCCACTTTTCTAAAGGATAGTACTTGCAAACTCTGACATCACTTTGTTGATTTAAATGCCTTGTAAATTATATTGGCTTCTCTCCAGAAAGAGTTCCTGGAAGAATTTTCGGAAGGGTTCATGAGCGTTCCTCATCTGAGTGGGGAAACTGAATGCGTTCTGCTCTGCTCCCCCATGCTCCCCCAAGCTCCTGTATCCTCAAGTGAACACACTGAGTTTGAGATCTGAGCTCGCTGCGAGTACAGAATCACCTGCTAGGCATTCAGCTCATACAGTAGTTTGTATATAGATCCCAGTTCTGATTTCAAGGCTATTTAATGCAGTACATTAAATATATATTCAGTGTTTATGTTACAACATAGAACTTCAGCTTGCTCTTATTTCCAGTGACTGTGATGATGAAAAACTGATGTAGTATGCAAAATTTTAATGAACTGAAAAAGAAAGTTGTTGAAAGAAAAAGGTGGATCAAAGCAAATAATTTTCAAGAAGCCTCTTTTACTGGGGAATAACAAGGAAGAATCTATATTGGGCAACTGGATTCTCCCCAAAATGAGGAAAGATGTGAGCTAAAATGCTGAAGTCCTAGACTCCTTTGTATTCAGTCCATTTATAGGTATTTGAGGACTGACAGTCAGAAAGACAGTTTAGATGTCTAATCCATTGGATGTGCAAATAATCACATAAATACAACAGAAAAAGTAGCTACCCTTCCCAAACAATACTCCTTTATTATACTCTCTATCACAGAAATGAGATTGTATAAGTTCTATTGCATTTCATACATACTTTCTTTTTCCACAGTAAATTTTCTTACATGAATTTTAAGCTTTGAGAGAATGTAACCTATAGATTATACAAAATTTCAAGATCTTCTATTTCAAGAAACAATGGTTCTTTAGTAACGCTTTTATGCAAAGCATAGTTTCAGGAACCAGTTTTACAATGCCCTTAGTTCTAAATTGGAAGACTTTGGATCTTAATTTTTCCACGAGAGATCTTGATTCATCGCTCAAGCAAAGTGGTTTGCAACCATGCAGCTATCATTACGCTGTATGATGGAGGACTGTGCGTGCTCCACTTGACTGCATTAACTGGAAAGCTGCACTGCAATTAGCCCCTCATTCCACATGCACTCCACTGTGCCGTCTTTGTGCTAATTACTGGTAGTGCTTCTCGTTATGTTGTCAGAAGGAAAAAAACAAGCTGTCATGTAATATCTTCTTGGCTAATGGACAAATGGAAATTGCATCAGCAATAAGACAGATCTCTGAAATCTGTTTATTGGCTACACAGGACAGATGTTTTAAAGGCTGTGCAGAGTGTGTACACAAACTGTGTTACCTAAGCCCTATTTTGAAGTTTAACTGGATTCCTTAATGCAGCTGGTATCTACTATACCATAGGCAGATAAATAGACTAATTAAAGGAGAAAATAAGAGGGCATGAAATTGAAAGTTACAGTGAGTGAGCTGCTGTACATGCAATTATGAGTAATTAAGGAAGGTATCCAAAAAAGAGGGAAATTTTTATAGTGATACTTAATTTCTGAAAAAAAAAATATCACTTTAGAACAAAATGGGTTTTGGCAGTTAAAATTAGAATTTTTGTCTGTTACAAAACTTGCACTACATAAATTCCTATACTTTAAAAACTTGACAATGAATGAATCATATTTTGGCGTATTTACTTGCAGACCTGTGAGCTGGTGATATTGACTGTCTGAAATTGAGGTGCTGCAGATGACTGCATACAGACAAAATACAGATGTCTTTGCAATGAAAAGCATATAGTCTAAGTAACATCCTCCCAGTAAAGGAAATGTGGTTACACTGTTGCAGCAGAATTTGCACAAAAAATGTTTAACTTTTAGTATTTCTGTGGGGCTTTTTCATTTCAGGATTATGTGTTACTAGAATGAACAGGTGTGAGATATAATGCAATCAAAGTAGCTGCAGAACTCTGTCTGCTCTCTTGATATCCTGTATAACAGGAGTACCTGCTGTTTGTTCAGACACATATTTGCATGTCCTCTACCATGTGCTAAACCCAGATACCTGATAGTTTCTGAGTTGTTCTTTGTTTTTTTCTTAAAATTTTTGCTTGGGCTTTTTGATTTCTCACTCAAATAATCCAAAGAATCATTTCAGGGAAGAAAAACTCAGTCAAAATCAGTCTAGCAGCATGTGGAGAAAGTAGATTTAGGTTGAGAGAGACTCTGAGCATAATAGGAATTAGGTAAGTGTAGTAGTAATTTCCACAAGAGGCCCTAAGTATTCTTTCTCTAGTACTAGTGAAAATCTCATACATAGCATTACACATGGGAACTACAATTTTCAGTGTCTTTTTTTAAGAGACTAAGCTATCTTCATACAGTGATGTCCTTGTTGGTTGCAGATACTTCATATTAACTTTTGTAGCTGGGTATCTTATGGTGTGTTTTGTTTGCTATAACATTTCATTAGGAAAGCAAGAATTTTTGCCAAGCCTTAAAATATTAGAAATAAAAATAATGTGATCAATTGGTATACTAACAGTCTACAAATGATTGATAGATTCAATGTGTATTATACTTCAGTTTGGCTGGTGACTCATCACCTCTCATTGCTATTTCTTTTCTCCTATTTTTCCCTTGAAAATAACTGACCGATTTTCATCTCTCAGAAGCAAAAAAAAAAAAAAAATCACTGTTCTTAGTGTCTTGGAAAATGCTTTTTCCTTGCAAAGTTTTCTATTGTATGCAGTGAAGAGTGTAATTCTTTTGAGTTTTCAGATATGATTTCCCTATCTTACGGTGTATTTTAATATCTATTTGTTACTTTGGGACTTTTCCTCTTTACTACCTGCTTGTAGTTATCATGAATCTAGATTTATTAGAACTCTTCATTTTCTTACCTTATTTTCTTGAAAAATAACATGTATCTTACTAGATTAGTAGAAATATATGTCTGTAGGATAAGTAACAGCACTGCTTAGTAGCACAGCTATTAGTAGCATTATATAAAGCCACGTGGGACTGTAAGAGTGAAATTTCTTCATTGTTTCAGGAGGACTAATTTGCCATAATCTAGTATGTAGTTTCTGGTGTTGTGCTCTTTATTCTTTAATTTAAAAGCATTATTGCAATATAAAAATTAAAAATCTGTTACTTAAATTCTGCAATCAGGCCTTTCTACCTTCACTTACTCTATAGCATACTCTCTTGTGCTTAAATCCCAAAGTAAAGTTCAAATTTTGTTTTGTTATCTCCAACAATGCTTACCTTCGACCTAGAAATTGACAGAGCTAAAAAATGGCTAATAGACTTAAATTAGCTTTTCATTAATAGAATTAAAAACCCTGTTCTGTCCTATGCCATCGACATGCGGTCCAAAGGCAGCTCCACTCCATCACGCCCGCCCAGCTGGCGCTGCAGGACGGTCGGCACGGAGAGTTCTGCTGCCGGACTTCACAAGGACGGAGACAACCTAGAGCAGGAGGGTACTGAGGGCAGCGTGGTGGACACAGGCTACAGCACGTGCTACATTGCATCTGGCCCCAACCAGGGACAGTGCGTGCTCTTAGCAGTAGAGCTCAGGGTAGACTCCCCAGAGCTTTGTCTATTCCCTCAGTCAAGGAGGGAAACAAGAGTTTCGGTCATATCCAGGTGAGAAGGAGCAAGACGCTGCTGACCATGGCTGCTGGCAGTCAGAGGTCTCACCAGGCTGCCCTAACCGAGGTCTCCCCAAATGCTACTGACTGTAAGGTACCACAAATGGTATAAGAAGCTATATAGGTAACGTCCGGTGCATCTTTCCACAAGCTAATGTTAGAGGATATTATGTCTTCTTTGCGAAACTACACACAGTCCATCACCTCATCACTTTTTTTTTTTTTTTTTCCCATCTGTCCCAGTTCTTCTACCCATGGGGAGAATTGCAAACTAAATTGAAGTTTTCTGTCCGTGACACAGCATGGATAACACAGAAATGAGTTCTAGAAGTGGTTTATTGTCAAAGTGTGTATGAGTGCATACCAGGCAAATGGTTCATGCCTCAGTGGTTACTTGGAAAAGAATATATGTAAATGGATATATATCAAGGATTTCATTAAAAGCCAAAGCAATTTCTCCTTTCTGCTTCTCGAGTCCAAAACAGATTCTGAACAGGTGTTTTATGTAATGTTTACTACATATAAGTGTTTAAATAATTTATGTTCCATTTTGTAATACTCATGAGATCTTATGTTGGCTGTTGCTTTAAATATAAATAAGATATGCTGTGACCCTCCCTCCTCCCTTCTATAGTAACTGTGGTAATCAAGCCTCAGGCAACCTAGCAGTAATTAAAGCTTACTTTCCTGAGATAAATCTAAATGCACATGAAAATTAGGCGAGGCCCTCAGGCTATGACCGTTTACCAGTATAGCCCATTATTGTGCTTAAGGGTGGCCTATTTACAACTTTCATTATTTGTCTTTCCTAACCTGATACTGTATTTATGTAACTTAATATCTGTCTGCTGCATGAGTCTGTAAATGTTCATGCTAATTCTGTTTCTTGCCTACAACCTCTAATCTTTCAGTCTCTCCAGACCAATTTTCAGTATATTTACTTGTTAGTCTATGCAATTCCCCACATATATCAGTGGTCATTTGTGGCTTTGCAGAATGGCTGATCTTTGAGAAATGGATATCACAATTATTTATATGGAGTAATGGTATAATGTCTTGCCATGCTGAACAGCAATATGTCCATCCATGCAGACAAATCTATACATTTGCATGATCATTTAGTATATTTACTGAACACAAGTTTTGACTGACTTGTCTGAGCAAACTGTAAGGACGCTGCGGGTTACTTCTCCCTCCTTGGCATAGAGGACTTGCCTCTGCACAACACACATATTTCTTACTAATGAGTAAGGAATCACTTCAGAGGAGATTTACTCCAGAGGTAACTAAAATTTAATTATACTGCCACTTGTCTCTAGGAACTCCAGTAGAGTTCTTTAAAAACTGTATACATTTTTCTCAATACAACATGGGATCATCAGTAGTGTAACTGAGGTAACCCTCTGTCTATCTCTGGGTCATTTTTTGAAGTACCTTTTGTATGGAAAGACTCTACAGAAACAACTTTAAAGTACGAAGCAATTATTTATGGAGTACCACACAACAGATAAGTAGGATTAACAAGCTACTAGGCTAAGCACTAATATGCTCATAACCATGATAGTGCTGCTGATGATCCTTTGCTAGCAGGCAGGAATTAATCAAGTGGAGAAGGGTCTGCTTCTGGGGCTCCCTTTAATCGGGTTTCATAATTGTGGAGTTGTTGACTCACGTAGCATTTTGTATCTTTTTGCGTTGGTGTTTATCACTTCACAGCACACATTAGTGTGGTGAAATCTATTCTTGGCTCAATAGTCCTACTGCTACCCATATTTGTACCATATATTGCATAGCTCTACTTAGTGGACTTTTTTACAACTTTTCTCACATTTCTAGCATTTGTGTCAGAAGCCTTAGCCATGGTGTTGCAGCTGTACCCTATTAAAAACAAGTTTTGCAACACAGTCGGCTTAACCCCAATATAGGTGATGAGGGAGGCTACAGTGACTCAAATTAATATGAGCTTCTCTGACCAGATTACTCCTGCTCATCTCTAGTAGGAGCACTTGTGTGCTCCTTGGGAACATCAAACAGATTTTTCTTCATTTAACTACTTTTTTTTATTATTTATTTTTTATTATTCCCCTATATGAGCCCCTGTATCCATGTCATAAAGTGTGACTGAATCCTTTGAAACAAATCAGAATCGCTTTTAGATATTCCTAAGAATAATTATCCCCCTTGATTTGTTTTCTTCCTGCCTATGTAATTTATAATGCAGTCAGACTCTCTTAAAAACAAATAAACAAACAAAAACATCAAAAAAAAAAAAAAAACTTTTTGGCTTAAATTTGCAGTTTTATTAAGGGAACCACAATTTTTATGAACTCTGATTCAGTTGAAATTTTGAATCTGAAAGCTTTTGAAGCCTGGCGGACGATTAAAAGTTCCAGAAAAAATTAATTGCTCCAAAACAAAAGCATGCCTGACACAATTCCAATATGGAAGAATGACATATTTTGTCATCTCAGGCTTTCTCACAAAATTAAATTGTCATTTTCCAGCCAGCTCCAATATGTAATAGTTCACTAAAATAATAAAAAAAAGGTTTATTACTGCAAAGATGTATGTGTTCCTTCTGAAAATCTATAGAAACCTGTCTGTAAATCCATTCCATTCTCCTCTGTCTCTCTTCATTTAACATTTATTTGAAAGACTATCTGCTTCAGGTGCTTTATTTCTCTTCTTTGCATAATGTCTCAGCACTTCCTAATCTTTAGCATATTTATGCACACACACTCTTCACAAAGAGGAAAACAGTGCTTGGAACCAGGTGCACTGAATATCTAGAAAGAAATTGCAAGGCTTTGTGTCCTACTACACTTTCACAGTCATCCGTTATACAGACTGCTGTTAGTCCATTATTTCTGTCTACACTGCCATCAGCCTTTCTTGTACAGCTGTGGTCTCTGTTTACACGCGTTAGAAACTCCTCCTGAAAGGACCATCTTCTGGGTTTTATTTCTATGTTTTTGTCATTGTATATAGCGGTGATGAGCTTTGTCTAGGACACATGTCCATACTGGCATAAGCTTGAATAATGATCATATTTAACATCCAAGAAGGCCAGTGGTCTCCTGGGGTACCTTAGGAGGGGTGTTGCCAGCAGGCTGAGGGAGGTGAACCTGGCCCTGTGGTCAGGCCTGCAGTGCTGTGTCCAGTGCTCGGCTCCCCAGCACAAGAGGGTCATGGAGCTACTGGAGACAGCCCAGGGAAGGATTACATAGGTGATTAGGAGACTGGAGCATCTCTCCTGTGAAGAGAGGCTGAGAGAGCTGGGTCTCTTCAGCCTCAACAAGAGAAGGCTAACACATCTTATTAGTGTGTACAAATACCTTAAAGGCGGGTGTTGAGAGGATGGTGTCAGACTATTTTCAGTGTTGGCCAGTAGCATGGCAAGAGGCAGTGACCATAAACTGAAGCCCAGGAAGTTCCATCTGAACATGAGAAAGAGCTGTATATGTGGTAGAACTTCTTTAATGTGATGGTGACAGAGCACTGTAACAGGCTGCCCAGGGACTGCTTCAAAGACATGCTTCCTGCACCAAGCAGAACAACACTCTGCTTCTCTTCAGCCAGATAAACTATTCGTCACTTTGTGTGGAGAAGCTAATAAATCCAGAAAATTGATACAAACTTTACTCTATTCCTACATTTTAAAACTCCAAACTCTCAGTCATCCCTTCCACGAGGAATGGGTTGCACAAGAACCTGTAGTATTCTTTAGATGATGATAAAGTACTACCATCTTCAGAAATTAAATGTTTCACAGAATCACAGAATGGTTAAGGTTGGAAGGGACCTCCAGAGATCATCTAGTCCAACCCCCTGGTCCAGCAGGGACACCCAGAGCACGTGGCCCAGGGTGGCATCCAGGTGGGTTTGGAAGATCTCCAGAGAAGGAGACTCCACAGCCTCTCTGGGCAGCCTGTTACAGTGCTCTGTCACCCTAATTCATCTCTTTAAGATTAGAATTTAAGGTTGGAATTGCTCCAAAGTTTAGATGGAAGATAGCTCCGCTTTATATTGCTTATCTAACTGCATTTTATGCAGATTGCAGTTAAATGTGTATTGGCTGAAGGCCTGATCTGTTATTTGTTATGTTTTATTTGTTACTGACCTATTTGTCTGAAGGTGGACAGAAGGATTAGATCTGACATGAAACAAGGCATTACAATGGTAAATGCTATTATGTTGGTCTGTAGCTTATCTAGCCCCTCCTAAAATACCTGTGCTGTACTTCTAACACTTTCCAGGTTTGCATTTCTAAGACTTTCAGTTACTATGCCTTTTACTCTATATCTGGCATTTGCAGGCCGCAGGCTTTGATTGACAAACAGCCAAAATAGTGAGGCTGGTTGCTGTCTGTTGCTGCCTCGTTTTGGGACTTACTTCCTAATTTTTAGAGAGATCTGCTCATTCTTGTTGATAACAAAAATATCTAATGGTCATCAATGCAGGGATCATTCAGTACTCCACTTCAGATAGTCTAGATCTGGTTTACTTTATGCTTATTTTATTTTATTTTATTTATTTTTATTTTATTTATTTATTTTCCTATTTATTTTTTAGGAAAAATGCTTGACAT
>JAWLRI010000370.1:211918-243064 GCA_034781795.1 Crypturellus tataupa | reverse complement strand
ATGTCTTGGTCTGGCAGTTGAAAAAGTGAGGTAGTGTTTGGCAAAAACACAAGTTGAAGGCTCAGAGGCAAATCATGGTGGTGCATTCACAAGGATCAACAAGGCTTTAAATGCCAGATTCCTAGCCATGATACCAACCTATGTTTCTATGCAAAAGCGGTTCACTAATGAGTCTTTCATAATACTGAAGTTAAGTCAGACTTTGGTCAAAAGTTGATGACCAAGCAAGTACACAGGCTCTAGTCTTTTGACACCTTTCAATTTTATGAATGACAAACTAATAGTGTATTACATTTAAAGTTGCCAGCACTGTTGTCGCATAACATTGAAGTCGCATCATCGTGTTGACTTTGAATCTTCAGGTTTATTTTTCTTGGTGAGGAAAGGTTCTTGATGGTACTTGTGTCTGAAAGTCTTACCTTACTCACGCTGAGTGCCTGCTGTGGTCGGTGGCCTCTGACCCTCTCTTTCAAATGCTCGGTAAAGAGGAGATGGAGTTAGCTTGAGTGGCACTTGCTGACCGTAAATCTTGTTATGACAAGACTGTCTCTCTCAGCTTTTCAAATCACCCTTTACTGAGTTGCAAATCCTTGGCAGTTGAAGAGTCGCTGTATTGTTAATGTACTGAAGTGTAAAGTTTCAGTGCTTCTGTCAAATCCAAGTGGAACTTAATGGCACCAAGTTGTTATTTCTTTTTTTCTTTTCTTTTCTTTTTTTTTTTTTTCTCCTCTCTCCTTGTTTCATTGATCAAGTGTTTCTCATGTAATCAGTAACTTCCATAGAAAAAATCACTTGTTTTGGACTGAAATTTTTCTTTAGTGATTCAGTGCTCAGTTTATGGATCTTCTGGCAGTTTTCAGTACATGAACAAACCTGGCACAAGTTGGTGGTTTCTCACTGTTCCCCAATCTTTGCTGCATTTCTAGTTTTGTCTCTAAATTCTTGTAGCTTTTGCTGTTCTATTTTGCTTGCCTTGTTTCATGTTTCTGTTTGCTTGCTTGCTTGCTTTACAGTATTGAGAGGGATACCAAACCCAGATTCCCTTCCCTTTATTTAAAAAAAAAAAATCTTTAACCAACAATGCCTTTTCATAGTAATGTCATTTTTTTATTATTATTATTTTTGGAATTCATTATTTAGAATGTTTTCCCTGACCCCTAGGCAGTATTGTGGGTGCATCCTGGATGTTCATAAATTTTGTGTTTAAGAGATTGCCAATCTGGCATTTGAACAACAGGAAATGTTTTTTGCAAGGGACATCTCTACTTAGGCAGCTTTGGGAATAGTTGGTTTAGTTCAGTCAAGTGGAGTGAACAGGCTATGTTGCTGCAGCTGAATTCTGCCTGCTGCAGTTCTGCGGTATCAATCACCTGTCTTGTGGCAAGGCTGCAATGCTCACATGTGCTGAACTCCAAAATTCAAATTTACTTATGACTCCTGAGTCTTCAGTAGCAAAATACTGAGAAGGCAAATTGAAAAGTGAAGCCCTTCATCTGGGAGGGAGGTGGTGGTAGCTGTTGGTGTTAACTGTGACTGAACCTATGATTTAGTGTTGATAGTGGTGTTGATAAGGCACTATGCCCTGAACTATGGAAAGCAGTACTGGAGTGACTCCTGTTTCCATATTGACAGGCTTGCAGCTTTTACACCTGCTGACTTCTCTCCAGATGTTTCCTATATGTTCGTTTTAAATCTCTAAGCCTGGTCTACTCAGTGATTAAAGTTGCCTTACTTAAAAGATTGCTTCCACTATTTTCCATTTGTGTTTATGCTCTTGGGGTTTGGAGATGGCTTTGGTTTTCATCCTATCCTTAATGTTCTTTGTGCCCATGCTGCAATGTTTCTATGCTTAAATATGTTCTAAATGCAAAATTTACTTGGAGCACAACTTGCTGGCCATGTAGGTTAGAGGGCCCTGTCTTAAGGTCACAAGTGTATTTAAGGTTTGTCCATAAATGCTCAGTGCCTTCTAGAACTGACTACTTAAGAGTATTGAAGCTGCTTCAGTATCTACAAGTGAAAAATGCATTACCTGAAGGTCCTGACCTGTTGGATCTCCTGAAATTTTGTTCATATGGATGCTCTTGCACAAATGAGTGGGGAAAAAGTCAATTGACCAGAACATATATCAAAATAGTCAGTATAGAGCAACAAAAGGATGTGGTGACATTGGCTCTAAATATTCTTGTACTTCTGTTTTGTAGCTCTGAATGAAGATGATAATCATCAGGTGTGAGATGTTATAAAGGGAATATATGCATTACATAATACATCTGGGGCACTTGGGTATTGCAATGGCTATGTGAGAAGTGGGGATAAGAGATTTGGCTTTTTTTTTGAGGTAATGAGCCGTTTTAGATGAGTTCTCTACCTACTGTTACCTATTACAGCTCAATGGAAAAACAAAATACAGGATCTTTTAACATGGTATCTTTTGAGGACAGAAATAATTTTCTCAGTTGAAAATGTTCTTCAGCTTCACTAATTAGAGGAGCAAAACTTCCCTCAAGGATATGAAGGAGAAATGTGTTGTTTATATTTTAATAAATGTAGGATTAAGAAATTTGGTTCAATAAAATATGAAATTTTACACACTTGATACTGGTGTTATGTTTTGGAAGATACTCTGCTTCTTAGCCTGTTTTAACATACAGAAACTTCCAAAATCTAAACTTAGTGTTCTGCTTATGTATTTGCAGACTTGCAAGAGAACTTGTGTTCATAAGAAGTGCACTGATCTACTACTGCACTGCTACTAGCAGAATTGTGATAGAAAGGGTAAGCTTACACAGTGTGGAGATACTACAAGCATAATGTGACTATCATGTCTGTGTACAACTGATGTTACCAATGCAACTTGGGTCTTATTAGAAGTGTGGCCAGAAGACTGTTGCATGTGTGTGGTTCTGAGGTGTGGGTGTGGTGGTGTGTGAGTGGTGTGTGTTTTTTTTTTTTTTTTTTGTGTGTGGAAACAGTTGGGGGTAAGACCAGAACAAATCTTGGAAAACTGGATCCTTCAGGAGGGCTTCTGATGCATATAAGAGCTTAAACAGTATTTTAAAACAGCTGTGAGTTCCTACAATATTCTTGCAGTATACTTTTCTTTTTATATCACAAACGGGATACCTGCTAGTTGAGAAACCTACCTATGCGCGTGCGCTGCTTTACTGGAATTCTCAGATCCTATCAGGAAACCCTGTTTTTCCTGTTGTTTTTCCTCACCCCAGGCCCACGGGCTGCCTGAAGGTTATAGGAGGAAGCATCTGAAACGGCCTTTTACTGCTTGCTTCTGTACTTTGATTCATTCTCATCAGATACCAAAAGGGGTTCTTGAGGGTTTAAGAGGCAGCATTCCTTCTTTGAGGAATTCCTGATGCTGGGAGAATCTTGCTTTCTATGAGGGAGGTTGCTCAGCTTTTAAACAGCATTGCTCTAAATCTACAAGAATAGAGCCTGATCTAGAATCCATTGGAGTTAATGGGGTGTGGGATTTTTCTTTATTTCCTCACTTCAGTGAGCTTTGGATCAAATTCAGAGATCTTTTACAACTTTGAAATCGATAGGATTGGCTGTAGTCAGAAATCAATTATCTGACTTCAGAGGTACCCGTACAAGACCCAGACTTCCAGCTGTAGATAAAGACAGATTGGTTTTCTAAAGGATAGTGAGCTCAATCCAGTGAAGTCTTTTACCCCAAATAACCTTCTGGATAGGGGGCATATTTAAAGTAAACAAACAAAAATCCTGAGGTAAACTTTAGTCATGAAAGCAGAGTGGAGTTCTAGGAGGTGCCTTAATGCATGAATAACTTATGTTTGATCTAAAACAGAAGTTAGCCTCTAGATAAGATGCATATTACACTGAACTTTTTCTGAAAGCAGACTTTATGCTTTTGTTCCATATCCAGGCTTTATGCCTCTTCGTTTGAAGCATATTGCCTCTCTTGTATGAAGCTCAGTTAGGTCTAGGCCAACTTGCTTTGATTTTACTTTAGTATATGAGACTGGCACTTCTAATTTTTCTATTTGAATTACATCTTTAATATGACTACAGTGGTTATTAGCCCTTAGTTCAGATATTGCATTCTGCATCTTCAGTATGCTTATAAGCTAATTAAGTTTTTCCAATTAACTTTTCTTGATCTGAGTTATGCAGACCCTTAAACAGAGATATAGCGTAAACTCTTCCCCTTAGCTGCTTTATTGCATTTGAAGGCAGGAAAAATGTGGTAAAGCAGGAGGGATGCAGTTACTAATTCTTGTCCCCTCTTTTTTTTTTGATTGACTGCCCAATAAAGGAGATTCCATTCTGAAGACAAAGTCACTGTTACCAGGCTGAAAATGGACACCCTTGTCTTATGGGACATCCCTTCCTTTTCTTCATCATCCCTTCCCTTTGAGAACTAGGGAACACTTGGGACCTAATCTCTGGTGGCTTCCTGGTTCTTAATAACAGGACAGACTCTTTTGGAAGTGCTGTTGGTCCATGAAAATAATCCTTCTTCAGTCAAGTGCTTTCATAATAGCACTTTATTATTTAGCTAAATTAATAGTTTAGTGTTAGTAAGTAATGAATATTCCAACTAACTAAAAGAGACATAAGACTTTGTCAGGGGACTGTGTTGTATATTGGTCCTTGTTTATTTTGTAATATGCTATAGGTTTGCATAACTAATCTTTCTTGATATTGTTTTCACCATTACTTCTTTTATATCATTGCTTTCTCTCTAAAGAATATGTCTCTGATCAATATTCTCACAGCATTTTTTCCTAGACTACATGTGAGTGAATTCTAACAACTTCTTCAGTGGTAGTGGTTGCTCAGGCTAGTGACATTTTATTTTCTTTCTGATGTTTGAGGATTTTCTTATGTATTACTCAACAAAAGTGAGTAAATTCCACATTACGTTATATATATATGCAATGTGGATTTATATATATATATATATATAAACACTTTCCTGTTATTTATGGTCTGAAAATGTTCTGTTGCAGACATGACTTGGTCACCCTGTGCTTTGAAACAAGATTGCGTGGTTGTTTTTCCTTCTTCGAAGCCCTACCTTTCTCTCTTACTTTGTTTCCTTTTCTATTTCCAAGAATACTTATCCAGGATTCTTGACCTGGACACTGTTAGTGAGATTCTAGAGGCTTAAAAATCAATATGCAATACTGTGCTTAAGGTAACGCATATTTGGTGTGTAACTTGCTCCTCTAAGAAATACTAAACTGTTAATTGAGCTTGTTGCTAATTTAAAAGATAAGACTTGCTACTCCTGTGTAAACACTCTTGTATCCTTGGAGCTTCACAACTATTTATCAAAAAGTAGAAGTATAGTGAGAAGTGGGGAGCGGGAAAAGAGCCAGTAAAAGGAGAACTTAATGGAAGAATTTCCAAAGAGTGGTAAAGCTTAGGATATTCCTCTTGTTGGCCAGATCTGAGACACTTCATAAACACATTTTTACTTCTAGTCATGGAAGTTTTATTGAAGCTTCTTGCAGATTTTGCAGTTTACTCTTACTTAAAAAGAGTATTTGCCCTGACCTAACTCTCAAGGCCTAGGTAAGGTGCTTCTGTAGGTGTCTTCTCAGACAGTTGTTAAGAATGTGTGCAAAAAAAGGGAGGTAAGTGAAGAGCGGAATTATCTTGAATGTGTCCATGGCCAAGTTGTCTGGACGTGCTGACTTCTGCTGCTCTGGGATGCTTAGAGCCTCAGCCCTATTCAAAGAGTCATCTCTTGTGTTTCTGGGGACTTAGTGCAAGTAGGTTTTCTGAGTCTCAGGAAGTCTTGAAGCGTCAACCTGTTGGTTACAAATGGAATGGAACCAGAAAGACAATTGGATACATGAAAAACAGTAAAAAGGCTCTTATTGTTGATGGAAAGAGGGAAGGTCTCCTCTGTCTCTTCCATATGCTGTTTAAGGAATGTCTAAGTTCCAAAAGAATGTTGCCACTTAATTGTTATCAGCAAATCACTTCATTCCGAATGCTTTTAGTGGCCTCTTCATGAACTTAAAAGCCTGAGGTATGATCTTCACTGTGAAGATCAGATGAAATCTTAATGGAAGTATTTTCATTATATCTAGTTGCTATTTCTAATTATAGGAAATGCTTAAGTGTATATTGATTTTTAGGAGTGGGGAAGGACAAGGACTCATTTTTAACTTTAAGACATTAATAAAACTACTTCTTTGTCTTCTAGTCACTCTTTTGGAATCAGTTTTCTGAATGTTTCTAAAGTTCATACAAAGTTCTTTTGTAGGTACAGATGTTCTCTGTGTACAGATAAATTAACTTCAATTTCCCCTCTTCCTGCTCTTTGAGTCAGTGTGTAGCCTTATTCATCAGCATGTCCTTTATATTCTTTAGCCAAAAAAGTGTTTTATGAAAAATAGATGGACAAAGACAACCATCTGTAGAATTGGCTTGTTTTGGACAGCATCTTCATGCTTGTGGATTACTAGAGTTGTGTATGGACTAGTTTAGGTGAAGTTGCAGCCTGCTGCTTGTGAAACAAGAATGACATAAATAAAGACTTCAAGGCATTGAGCAGGAGAGGCAGTGAAAGAACTAGGGTGAGTATTGTGCTTTGCAAAAGTGGGGAACGCATGAAATGAGAATGTTTAGGATGGAGCAGGACATACTTTGTAATGGAAAGCTGGGAAGGTAGGACACTGCATATGGGATTTGAGGCTAAATTTTTGGAGGTGGGTTAGTTTATTGAGAAGGGTCAGAGTTTAGGTCACTGGTCTAGGGAGACTCCCATTGTGTATTATGAAGGTGAGCAGGGATGGCTCTTGATCTTACGAAAGCTTTGGAGTATTACTTTGAGAGACAGACTCTGGCTATTTCTTGCTTAGTATTTCAGGTTGGTGGTTAGACTTAAAATAGGAATAGAAGAAAAATGGTATTTGTAACTGTGTTCAGTCCTAGTTAATATAAAAGCAGGAACACTTCTCAAAGTTTTGATAACTGATAAAGAATTTTACATTAAATTCATTTCTTGAATATAGAGGTTTTTAATATATAATACTTTGCAAGCTTACTTGAATTACTGTGGTGTTATATGCTTGAACGCCTGCTTTTGTTAGTTATAAACAGCTCAATAAGTTGTACTTGTCCCAAATCTCCCTTCCTTTCTCAAGCCTAAGATATTAAATCCAGTTTGGGTCAAAAGTGAAAATGCTGTTTTTCAAGAAAAGAAATTGGAAACTAAACTGACTTAGAAATACTGAAAAGAGTTGTTTCCAGTGAAATACATCTTGTGTTATTTAAAACTAACTTGTCTCCTAAGCCATAGTAATGTCTCATGGGAGTTGTAATTCAAGTTCCCAATCTGTTCCTTTTATGTAGTGAGACCTCTGGGAGGTGACAGTTTTGTCCAGCTCTGCTCTGTATTTCTTCAGTTGAACCTTGGTAAGTTGTTCATAGCTCTGGTCTCCCCAGTGCCAAACCTGTGCCTCAGCCCCTGTTGCCCTGTGCCTGCTACCTACACGTCATCCTATCCTCATTTCTCAGCACCTCTGCTCCATTATGGCATTGGTCACAAATGTCTCATTCTAAATAAAGTGACTGCTTGTTACTGCTCCTCACTCTGCTTTTGCATGGTATGACCCTAGTGTCATGGAAGTCAGATGTCTGGTCACCCTCCAAAAGTGGCACAACATCTGTAGCATTACTAGCAGTGGCAACAGGCATCCCAGCTCTAACAACTGAATGAGCAACTACCTTAAAACTTTGATTATGGACCAGAAACGTACAGCCGAGGCAAGGACCTGCCCTGGTGACAGGCAAAGGCCTAAATGCAGAAGAATTTGAGTGATACTCAGAGCTACAGGCTTGACCTCTGTACATTCTCTGTGGTCAACAGGTGAGGTATCTACTAGAGGATACAGCAGTCTCTGGGAAACATATTTTTCTTTCTTGAGGTTCCCTAGCAAATGGAAGTTGCTCCTCTCACCCTCTTCACAACATGCAGAGGATTCCCACCTGAGGCCTTTGGCAGCACAACCAGATCAGGTATGTCTTTAGCAAATATGGGTACTGCCTCTCTGGCTCTGATTTAGCTCCTGCTGAGTTCCCTACCCTGCATTACCTTAGCTGACTCTCAGATCTGAGTTTGGAGGCGTGTGTGAGGATATTTTGGGTGTGTGAATGTTTTACATACAGCAAGTCACTGGCCAAAGCAAAAAGACCTTTATAGAAAAACCTGTGCTTCCCAGCCTGAGGTCACATTACTCTTACAAGCAAGAACTAAGCAGAATTTTACCACTCTGTACAACAAGGCTTATGTCAATGCACCAATTTCTCATTGTTTTAAATGCTAATATTAATTGAAGGAAATAAGAACCTTTAGTTCTCTTTAAAAAGGAAGAATGCCACAACTGTAGCTTTATGGCAGAATGCCCTTTATTGCAGATAAAGATCTATCAGTGTTAATCATACTAAGCTATTCTGGAGAAACTGTTAGGTTGCCATTACCTCCATCTACACCTAATGTTGGTTTTAAATCAACTTTGAGGAAAATTAAAAAAAGTTGCCAAGAAAGTCTTCCAAATACCTATTGCTATATATGTTTCTATAGTTGCAATTATTCCACTGTGAATAATTGGTGACTAAATTTTAGAATAATCTACTCATTAGCACAAAATATACTTAAGTGATTCTCTTTGCAGTGATAGAGAGATTTGACTTCATGCATGTGTAAATCCAAATGTAAGGATTTAAAATGCTAATTAGGGATTAGTGAATACTTGTATAGCAGTATTCTAGCTAGTCTGAGATCTATTCAAATCTGATTAACATGCAGGAAAATGGAATGAAAGCACAGAAAGATCTGTTCTTATTTGTGTGCAAAGGAAAGGCAACTTTCTATAATATTGAGGACTTAGAATAATTTAGATCATTGTCTTAGCCTTCATTGTTAATAGATTGCCATGACACAATGCCATATGAAATGGAAAAGATGGCAGGGCTGTGTGTGTTAGATTGGTGGTGTGTATATATATCATATCAAGTATCCAAAAAAAAATTATATTTGGCATGAATTCTCAGAGTTCATTTGGTGTGATTCAGTTTGATCCTGTACAATAGGATCCTATCCATTTGCACTCTATTCATATAAACTTTTACCCTTGCTAACTTGTAAGATTCAGCTATCAGGGCAGCAAGGAATCTGTTAACATCTTCATCACCTATATTGTGACCTTAGATTACCTTTTCAGAACTATAAATGCTGTGGAAAAGAAACAATCACCTTTCTTGTTTTTTTTCATGTCTATGGTATCACTCTAAGGGGGTTAACATATTAAATTGCTTATAAACCAGAAGTCTATTGTCATTATCATAATTTGTATAGCTCTGCTGAAATAAAATTTAATATAAGAGCATAGTATGTGCTAAATAACTGTCAATAAAGTACTTTGAAAATATTCTGAGGGTGTAAGTGTTCACAGCAATTTAATGAGACCTCAAATGTAGAATACTGGCAGTGTTGCAACAGTTGGTAGTTGATTCTGATTCTTGTGTTACTTTCACAGTAACTTTTTTCTCATTGGGGAAGAACCTGGTATTTATACTGTGCAATATCTATTGGGAATACTGAGGCATGATTAGCATAATTATTGATTCTGTTACTACTGTTCCTTACCAATTCAGTGGAAAATGCTTCTTAATGCCAACTGACTGTGTAGAAATACATGCGGGTGCAGAGGTGGGAGAGAAGGTGCAGGAGAACAAAAGGTCTGGTTGAATGTTCTTGCCTTCAACTGTTCTTAAGTTTTAACTTTGTCCTTCCCAGCTAATGTTTGGGTCAAACTTCACTTTCCTTAAGTTCTTTTACTGGATGCAGCTCCTGTGTGAAACACCATGAAACTAGTTGTTAAAATGTGATATGAGCTTCTGCTAACTGAGAGTTCTGTGACATATTAATGGAATAATGCTCTATTAGCAATTCATAAAGGTTATACTGCTTCTATATATTTAATCATATTTCTAATGGAAATTCCGATGCAGCTGGATCTCTATACCTAATTCGTGAATCCCAGACTTAGGCTCTGCTCAAAGTGATCTATTTTTCAAAGTTTCCTCCTGTATTGTGTGACGCCTCTCATAACTCCTCCACAGTAAAATATGTGTACAAGTGTTCTCATTTTTTTTTTTTTTTTTTTCTTTGAAGAAACATCTCTTTACTGAAAGATCTCTAAAGGTCAGTGTACTCTGCTGCTGCTTTGCAAGATGCTCATTTCATTAGAAGTAGATACTGCTTTTGATTCAGGACCTTATGAGTTGTTAATCTGTCATGTTTAACCATGTGAGAGTCTGGGTTGGAGACCGTTCATTAGCTGAAAGTGACAGCTGCTCACTGCCTTCATCCAGCCTTCTGCTCATGGAGGTATCTGTTTATATCCACAGAACAAGATCTTGGAGTTCTGGTGTATTTACTTTGCACAGTTAAATGAGAGCTGTTGAACAGCTTTTGAGCTCTTGAACTCATTTTTTCAGAAAGAAAAGCTTGGGTTTGAGCTGTGATCCCTAAGCAGGGACACCTGCATTGCCCTAGCTCTTCAGGGCACCCATTAAATAAAAGTTTACAGGAGGGTGTGTGGGGGATGCATGTATGTGTGTGTTGTTTTTGCTGGGGAGAGGAGAGTGAGATACCTTCTAGAAATCTTCCCACTTGACCTTTGCGGATGAGTCTTGGGCTGCAAAGTCACTTCCTCCTTGTTTCTAGAGAATTAACCATTGCCTCCAAGAGCTGGCTTTGGCTGTTCTGTTGCATTTGTGGTTTCTTGTTTTGTGTGCGTACCTCACCATGCCTTCAAGATTTTTTTTCTTCCTGATGCCTCTAGAAGTTAAGGAACAGTTTTCTCTTCCATGGGCTCCCTGGGACCCATCTCCCTTTGTAAAGGGATGTAATACAAATTTAGGTCAAACAAAACCAGGCACCACCCATAGCACAAACCTAATATTTCTGGAGTTGGTAGCTTTACTTCAATATAGGTATCAATTTACAGAATCAGAGAGTATATACTATTTTGTCCTCAGTTGCCCTTAACAGGTTGTGGGTGACTACTAAATGTTTCACGAGGGGCTGTTCTCACTGTCTGATGGATGAGTGAAGAATTAACAATGAAATTGTTTAATTTTATGAGCTCTGCTGCTGTGGCAGAAACACGATGGGGAAAGGCCCAATACTGTCCCCAGCAGCAAGATGGAGAAGCAGAAAGTCTTTGGGAAGGAGGGTGGTCTCACTTGGCTAAAAATTGCAGCAATACCAAACTCACTTTAAAAAAAAAAAAAAATACCTTTGCAAAATTTGCCTTGCTGATGGTGCAAAGAGCAGATGCTCTTGAGGATCTTGCCTAAAGGTTCTGGAAGGATCACCTCATGAGAATGACCACAGCAGAGTGTCTGTGGGTATAAAAGACAAAGCCTAGCACTGATGAGTGCAGCAGGGATTGGGAATGGTACCAGGCCAGCTCTTCTGGCTGGACCATGGCTCCTTCCCCTCCCCTTACCTGGGATGATGACCTAAGGTAACTCCTTGCAAGGTTGAGAGACTACTCTACATTCAGGCTGTTGTGTGATGCTAGCAACCTTGCAAGGTCAAGAGGCCTCTGTGCACTTACAGATTCACATAATAGTTAAAGGTTGGAAGGGACCTCATTTAGTCCAACTCCAACACTCAAGCAAGAGCACCTAGAGCACTTGGCACAGGGTGGCACCCAGGCAAGTTTGGAAGATCTGCAGAGAAGAAGACTGCAACAGGTGACCCAGAGAGGCTGTGGAAGCCTCTGTCATCCTCTCAGTAAAGTTCTCCATCACGTGGAGATGGAACTGCCTGTGTTTCAACTTGCACCCATTACCCCTTGTTCTGTTGCTGGCTGCTACCAAGAAGAGTTTAGCCCCATCCTCCCTACACTTACCCATTAGGCATTTGTACATATTGATCAGATCTCCTCTCAGTCAGTCAGTTACGCTCTGGGTTAAGTATTAGTGGAGTTACATAATGCTAATTGTCATGGCTTTTCTTATGGCCAATTGTTACATCTTAGCCTGTTTCAGTTGAGTTGTCTTTCAGCAGTAAAAACTATTTCTGAGTGAAGATTGCAATAGTGGAGCAGGAACAGTGTTTTACATGTGTTTAAACTTTAAACAATTGGACTTGAGACAAATATGTTCTCAGTTTGTTAACAGGAATTTATTAAATGCTTCATAGTAGCTTCTACAGCCTTCATTCATGCTATCAATCCAACAGTATGTTTCCATAATCTTTTGAAACAGAGATGCAAAAGATGGTGAGATGGCTTTCCTGGACGGCAAAGGAGGAAGCCATTGATAGGGATATTATTGACCTAGGGGATAGAATGACAGATGAACTAGAAGACCACGGAGGCTTTCTAGAGAAGTGCTCTCAGAGAGACACAGTTGAATATATTTGAGCATGTTTTTTTTGTGATACCAACCTTTTTCAGGAGCGAAAACATAAACATTTTTTGAATAATACATATCACAGTTAATACTTTTAAATTGAGTTTTGTGATCAAGTATGTTCCAATTGATAGAGTATGTACAACTATGTCTGATGGAACGGAAGGAGAGGTTTCTGTTCTTTGAGTTTGTGGCTGTGTAGGTAAGAACATCTCTTTCAGTAAAAGAAATTGAGCAACCTTCCAACATATATTAACTTCTTTCTCTTTTGGAGTATGTAATGGCAAAATGAAGGCATATAGTGCTAGAACTTTCCACAGTTGCTTGGCTCATTATAGCAATACAAGCTTATTTAGAACTTCTCCTGTTTTCAGCATTTCTTACTTTGTTACTTAGGCCACTTCAGAATAGTGTTAAACCTTTCAACTGTGAACATTCATAAAGCTGAAATCCTCTTCTATTTGAATTTAGATGCTAATGTTTGTAAGAGCTGTGAAGATACGAGAAATGCACATGGAAAAGCCCCGAAAGACATTCCCAGAGTTAAAACAAATCAAAAAAATAAACTCGTGGGACTAGTGTGCTTGACTTAAGTTAACTTGCATTAGTACAACTCCCAGAGTATCTCTCACTACTGCTGTATCAAATTAATGTGGAAGCAAAAAGGGGGATAACCAAGTGTCCATTCTCTTTTACTTTTTTTCCCAATGGACACCTGGAACAATAATTTTAGTTGAAGTATATTGAACTACTACAGGATTTAAGTTGCCCTCATAAGAATTATTTTTTGTACTGTATGATTATAAGATTAACTTAAGAGAACTTAGCCTTTTGAACGGGAGTAAAACTGAAAACTTAAGGATACTCATGAGTATGTGATCCAGTTTGTACAACTGGAATGCAAGGAAAATACTAAGACAAAGTATTTCTAATAAATGATGAATGGATGTTCAAGTTATGTTAACTGACAAAGTAACCTTGAATTTCTCTAAATGGAAAAAGGGGAATTGTTCTGCTGCTTTCTCAGGGCACACATCTCAGTTATCCATCTTTGTAGTTTAGGACAGACAAATCTGTGTGTGATTCAGCATGGTAAACCTTATTTTAATCACTGATTTTTAATTCTGCTGAAATTAACAATACGATATCTGTCAATCTTTTAATTCAGATTGGTTGGACTGAAAATTAACAGATATCTGAAGAAAACACTACATAAATGGTTAAAACATCAATCTGACTTTTTGGGGTGGGTGTAAAGGGGAAGGGCAGGTTCTTATGATAATGAAGGGATCTATTAATTGCAGTCTAATGAACAACTTTATTCATTTCAGTAAAGAGCTAAGTAATAGTATGCAAAATATAGCATTGTAATAACCTTTGAGTCTAAATGACAATACAAATTTGCAGGTGACAGTGAACTGGAATATACTAGGAGGAAAACTTTAGAAGATTTGGGGAAGACTGGTTATTTTGCTGCTTGTAAGAGATGAAATTGGCAATAAAGTATCTGATTTTTTATAGATGCATATTTTAGGATGCTTCAACATGTTGGCATTTTGAAAGAAGATAGCTATAGTATATTCAATCTGTGCGTTCTTTTGCCTGTAATGTATATTGTATTTATATCTATATATAGAGAGATATCTAATATATACTCTGCAGAGTAAAACTGTGATATACCTGAAACAGGCAGGCTAACATTTTAGGGTGAGCTTACTTTTATGCAAGGGGGGAGGGGATGGACGAGAAAGATGGTGGGGAGAGGCTTTCTCTGGAATCATGAATGTCTGAAATCGAGAATATTCTCGACTGGGACATATACAATGTGACCTTGTAATCAAATATCTTAGATAGTGTTCCTTTGTGTTTATTGCCTCTAAGCTTAAGCTAGATCATTTTGTTCAAGAACTGAACAAGAGGGTACCTTAAGTTAATTGTTGGTGTTAAAAAAAAAAAATGCTGGAAAATAAGAATCAAAAGAATATGCAACTTATGCAAGTCCTTAATGTATGAGTCTATTACATCCATAGGGTGCTCAAACCTCTTGTAAATGCTTCTTTCATGTTCCCTGAAGTCCATATTTCTGCATGAAATTCATCATTGGCCTCTTAAAATATGAACAATTAGAAAAAGAGTAAGCTCATCAAAAAGGAATCTTCTCATTGCAAGCCTTATGACTTTTTAGCGGGCTTGTGATGTTTAATTCCAAGGTAGTACCATATCTTCCTTGTAGGGGCTCACTGCCTTTTCATTGATATCAAGTGGCAGGGTGCATGGTTCTGCCCCCCCCGCCCCGGTGGTCATAAGAAGGGTATTTGGCAGGGGTGGGGGGAGAAATCTCTTGCACTCTAAGTCTTGCTTTTCTTCTCTTCAGCTTTTCCCTTGTCATATTGAGATAATTTGTGATATGCCTCTGGTAACTTTTCTTTAGAAGTTGTTATCATACTTGCGTTTCTAACCTTCAATTTATGTTCTATTGTGTCCTACTGAAATTATTTCTTATTGCACACATTCCTCAGTTCAGATAGTTTTATTATTGTGCCCTTTTCAATTCACTAAGGACACCTTTACATTCTGACAGAAACATAGTTCTTCAGAACACAGATGACCTAAATCTTAAGAAATGTAATATTATTTCCCAAGAAGATTTCAGTTTCATTCTGTGATCCTGGAAGATCATTCTTAAGTATCACAGATATGAAATTGTTATGAAATGAATTTCCCATGAAAGTGACCTTTTGCCCAGGAGAGATTAAACATTTGCTTTGTACATATCATTCGTCATGAATGAAAAGTTTAATACAGTGCCTTGGGGGAAAGTATATTGGAAGATATTGTGAATTATACTGGGTTGGAAAAGTAGAAACACTAAAATATAACTAAATAGTAATGTAAGTAGTTATTTTTATGAACTTATCACTTGATTTCTGGTGTTCTTTTGTAAAGGGAATACATTTATCCTGTGGATAGTCAGAGAGACTAGCAGGTTCACTAAGACTTTGCAAAGGTAACCAAATTAACAATAGTCTAATTACTAATATTGATTATGCAAGTTACAAACAACAAAGAACACCCAAAATGTAGGCAGCTCTAAAGTTGTATAAATTATTCAAATTTTAAGTGCTTCTGAGCATTTAATTGGATGAATAAACCAAGGTTTTTCCATGCCAAGCTAAAAGATCCAGTACTGAATCCCAATCCCCATTCCCCCACCAAGGATTACACTTTCTGCATGTTCTTTCAAGTATTTCCTCGATGCTTGTGATAAAATCACAATGGTTTGTGTTTTAAACAAACCTAAGAGACTCTGCACCTCTGCCACTGTCTCCCTTTGAGACAAATGTTTTCCTGAAGACCTTTATCAACTGTCATGAAGACCTTTAGCAAACTGCAGTCATTGGCCAAGGCATTTCTCTTCCATTGCCCAGGGAGTTGCTCACAAGTAATGAATTGCTCTTGGAGCACTTCACTTCTCAACCGCATTTGGTCATAGGGAGGCCCCCTCCCACACAGGGAGGCCCCAGATAATGACTGAAGTTGTTGTAATTACAAGAGCCAGATCCCAAGTGTGCAGTAAAAGTTGATCCAGACTACCCCTGAGCACCAACCCCTAGGATGTTTGCAAAATGCTTTAGATACATAATCACATCAAGACTGTCCTTGACTACAGTTTAATGCAACAGAAAAACCTGCTTAAAATGGGACCACTTCTCTCTACTTCCAATATTGTGAACAATAGCTTGTTCTTTAACCACTTGTCCTTCAGAAAATTGTTTTGAATAGCTACAATACTCATTTTTAAATATCTTGAATAATAGTTATTTATGGAGGTGTCAAACACTTTCTTCCTGTGCCAAAACTGTAGCAATTTTTTTTACTCCATTCCTTACATTAAGAAAAATAAGAAGGACCAGAGATGAGTATTTCTTTATGTGCAGAGGGCTCTTTCCATTTATTCTGCAGGTTGCATAACTGTTCAGACTTTTTCAAGCAAGCAAATGTTATCTGATTTGAGACTTATTTTCTTATTCTGTGTTTGTTCTGGGCAACATGCCTTCCTGTGCTGGGGTGACTTCTCTTGACCATTTTGTCTGCAGGCAGTGCCCAAGTTGGCAGTCTCCTTCCATGTTAATCTGCCTTGAAAACTGGCAAAGAGAATATTGAGGAGGAGTAGAGGGAGGAATACCTTTCCTCCTCTATTTCTTCTTTTATTTTATTTTTTTCTTAAAATAATATCTAATATATTCTAATATCATATTCTCTTCCACAATAGGAAATTACAAGTTTAAACTTAAACCTAAACTTGAGACAAAGAGATGAAGTTAGTCTTGAAGGATTTTTGCTTTCTTATTACAAAGCGTACACATTCAACATAGAGTCATAGAATGCTTAAGGTTGGAAGGAACCTCTAGGGGTCCTCTAGTCCAACCTCCCTGCCCATCTTCAAGGCTTTTGACCTATAATTAACTGGAAAAAGACTGGGACAGACAGACTGCTACTTGCTAACTTTCTAATGCATCTGCTTAGTCTTGATGTTAGAATTATGACCTTGGAATGCTGCTCTTAGGATATCCTGTCATCTCAAATGCTGTCCCAGCAAGAGTTTGTAGTTTGACCAAGGTCTGCCTCCTTGCATGTGCTGAAACCAACTTTGAAGGGGAAATGGCACTACTTGCCTTATAAAACCTCCTGACTCCTATGAACAGAAACATACTTATTTAGGGATTCTAAGGCAGAGGTTATACCAACCCCCATACTTTGGTATGAGAGAGAATACCACTGAGCAAAGGTCCCCTTCAGAACTAAACCATTTCAGCTCATAGTATTTTATCTAAAGTAAAACTCTTTGATTCCATTGTCTTTTTCACATACCTACACAACACTTGCTTATGATTGTGCTCTTGTATTTTCTCCTACAAATCAGAAAATGAAAAACCATTTAAAAACATGGTCGAGTACTATTGGAAAGTCCAGTACTATGAAACATTTCAGAAAATGGCCTTTTGGACTTCATGTTCTGCATTTTTTTTTTTTTTTTTTGAAAATGAGGGAAAAGTGGTATTGCACATACTTTTGCAATACCTTTTTATTCCTGAGTTTGCTTGCAGTAAGCATTTTTGTCCATTTCTTCTCAGCAAGGTGAAGTGTGTCATGGATTGCTGGTTTGTTACTTTGTTTTCTGATAAATTAATCTGTGGGTTAAAATGAATGGGCTTTTTTAATGCAGTAGTGACATTGAGTTTAAGGCAAGGAGACTGCCTACTAATGAAAGAGTGGACATCTGAAGTGGAAATAAAAACTGAAAACTTTAAATTGCTCAGATTCTTGCAAGTAAGAAGATAAGTAATTTCTCTTTCAGAGTGCTGTAACATTTGATGCACACTGATTGTATAGACTGAACTGGTCTTCCAGAAGAGGAGAGAGTGAAAAATGTGTTGATTCCAGGAAAGGATTTTACAGATCAGATTTGTTTTGGTTATATTCTTCTGGGAAAATTTCAGTGCTCAATCAGTGCTCTCTTGTATTTACTCCTTGAATATATGCATTATGTGCAGATATTGTAATAAGTAACCTTTCATATAGAAGGAAGGTATTAAGTGACATCTTGCATTCCCTGTTGTTGCTGAGTACTTGAATAAATGTGAGATGTAGAAATTATTACAGCTGATGCATCCATACTGTCATAATCCAAAAAGATTTTGGGGAAGAAAGAAGCTAAACCAGTAATGTAACTACATTTATTTACAAAAATATTTCACATCTTTTGAATGCTTTTTATTTGGTAAAATACATGCAACTATATCTGATTTAAAAAAAAAAAAAAAAAAAAGTTCAATACCAAACAGATTGAATGCCATAACATTCATGTTATTCATTAGAAGTAAAAATAGAAGTGTTTTCCTTTGAAGTACTGACTGTTTTTTTCATGTAAATTTCATGAAGTGGGTTATAAGCTCTATAAAGATTATAAGCTCTATAAAAAGTATGCTTTCTAAGGAGGTGCTTTTCTGCCCTTAGGTTCTGGACAAACTTCAGAAACTTTATTTGTTTCTCAGTAGATGTTAGTGTTGGGGCCCTTTATTTCAGACATGTGACTAAAATATCTTCCAGTTTTCTGACTAAGGCTTTGACCACCCCCTTTCTGGGTAGTCTGTTTGCAGATTGCATGCAGATATTCATCATATTCCCCTTTGACCTTTTACTGAGGCTGTTTCGCACTTACTCTGTAGCAGAGCTCCATGTACTTGTTTTGTTTCTTTGTGGAATGCAATTCCTTTTCTTCCCTTCCTAAAGATCATGCAACCCCCTCTCAGTGCTCTGTTCACAAAAAGTGTTATATCTTGTCAATCTTTGATCTTTTGAACCAATTTTTTTTTAGGTAGATTGCCTTCCCTCAGCTGTCTTGTCTTGAGAGCTGTGTGTTGGTAGAAACCAAAGCCCAGCTGGCAACAATAGCTGTAGAGCTACGTGTGTTGATTCATGCAGGATTTGGGCTCTGGACAAACACCAAACCTCCCAAAATAACAAGCCTAGTTCAGTGTGTGAACCATGCTAACCACCTGACAGTCACCAAAAATCATTTTAAAAAGTAAATCCCTTTGCAGCATCTTCAAGCTTCCCTCTCTAGGGTACAGGGCGGGGAAAAAAAAAAAAAAAAAGTTAATACTCCTGCACCTCCTGTTTGAGAAACTGCATGGGTCCTTTTGCATGCATGGTACTCTGGATTGGAAGTACTTTTGAAGAATGATGGTCTTAATGTGTATTTTTTTTTAGACCGGTTTCTTGTACAAAATTGCATCATCCTCTGTGATACTTAAGAGATTGTCACTTTAATTCAAGGTTCCTAAAATGTAATGGCTATTCTTTTTAGAAAGTCTTCATCTTGTTGCAACCTGTGCGTACTAGTATAAAAAACATAACTTATTTTCTGACAGTTTAGTAAATGTGCAGCTTGGTCTCAAAGCTTGGATTGAAAAGTACCTGAGTTTCTGACCTAATGAACAAGAAGGGCCAGTTCTGCTGGTTTCTCTTGGCTCAAATATCTCTTTGATGTTCATGGAAATTTTGAAAGAAAGGACAAAGTTTCAGACCTGGTGCAGCTTAGTCATGAGCATTTGAATATTTTCCTTTTAAGTGGTATTTTTGAGCAGAATAACTGGACCGATCTTCTTTGCGGATGGAACTTTGAAATCTCTGCACTTAGGAAAATGTCTGTTTCTTTAGCAGCTGAAGTAAAGACTTGGATTTCTATAATCAGGAAAATGGCTTCAGAGTTTTAAGCAGTCCACTCAGGATCAAAAGCCAAAGGATCTTAAGAGGAAAGAAAGATGGCTTAAAAAAATAGACCATTTAATGGGGCTGGGTAGAATATTCAAGGACTCTGGCTTCCTTATACTATCAGTGAATCTTACACAGATTTCTGTGAATAGACAAAGGGTGAGCTTCTTAAAACTTCAGGTATCAAAATAATTATTTCACAAAATGAGTCTGTTATCATTAGCAGTATGTGTGTGGGAGGGAGGGGAGGGGCTTTAAGGGGCTTTTTTTTTTTTTTTTTTTTTTTCTCCTCTCTTTCTTGAGGAGAAATTGAGACTGGGGGTCGACTTCTGTGTTGAGGAAGGGGATTTCTTTTGTCTTTAAGTGGAAAACATCTACTTCATTTAGGCAACTGTACTGAATGATGGTGGTCTCCAAACATAAATCTATATTCCAACTATACAGCATACCCACTGCAAGCTCCAAAAGAAACATCTACCACTGTAAAACAGTCCTTCAAAATAACATCCTTCCCTGTTCCCTAGACAAACTGCCTCTGTGATGAACCTCATTCTCTGTAGAGCCATATCATCATCTATTAGGAAAACCACTGGGGTTTTTCTGCTGTACTAAGCCTCCATCCCAAAATATTTTGAGAAAAATAGAGTAAAACAGATCAACAGATCTACGAAATGGAAGATCAGTTCGCGGATTGATGTATGTAGGAAGGTAATTGTTATGCGAGTCCTTTTACTTTCAGAATTGAGAAAATGAGCCTCCTCTTCAGCAATCTTGTTCTGGATATCCAAAGTGCAAGTAACCAGCTTTTCGTTACAGTGTAATGATCTGTTGCCTTAGCACAATTTTGGCTATTGTCTAAGGTATGTGGAAACATCTTGGAGGCTCCCTTTGTTATAGAGGTGCTAAGCGACTCAAGTCTGGGGCAGTTCTCTAGTATATGACCGCTGTGGTAAGTTTCTTGTAACATATCAAACCTTTAGAGATTGATATGAGAAGTCTCACTTTGAAGACTTACTACAGAGACCAGGAAGTATGCTATGGAGTTTGACTTGAAGTATGATAATTCAGGTATAAATTCTAATAATGAGCACTTCATCTGGATGTGGACCATCGATAGGGATGTGAATGTGGGATCCAGGTTAAGGGGAGATGGTGAAAATCAATAAGTTTCAGAAAGACAGAAAGATAACTGCACACCTACTGGGAAAGCATGTTCAGCTTCACAACCTGAAGTTACTGCTGTAACTCCTCTACTTACAAAAAAGAAAATAAAGGCAATTGGCAGTAGCAGAAAGGAACTGAAATATGGAGGAAGAAAACTTGATAGGTCTGGATTGCTACAATATTAAGTAGAATTCAATTAAATAGATGGTGAATGTATGTGCACTGAGTGACAGTCAACCTCCTAATGAGTGAAATGAGCTTGTTTTCACAAATAGATAGTGACGTAACATTGCCAACAGTAAAAAGGTTTCAGATTGATTATAATGATCGCACAAAGGACAGAAAACTTGCACTGGTCTCTATTCTTCTGATGTTTTCTTACATTTCCCGTGCTGCCAGGCATTTTCAGTGATGACTCCCCCCCTCTGCCCCCTTTCCCTTTCAGAGAAGAGAATTTATCAGTATAAAACTTCATTCCCCAGAGGAATTTGTATGGGTAGACTGGTGTGAGGTTAGTGATCTCAAGCTAACTCTATAGATTCATGTCTAATTATAGCTCTGCTTTGGGAAAGGTCATGTGGTTGTCCTGATTTGCGAGAGAATGAAACACAGATGATGTATAATGCCAGATGTTCTATCTTCCTTCAAATATAAGAGGAGTTATTCTGAATTTACTGCAGTTTTTGTCATGGGAATGATGCGTATGTAATAGTTAATCTACTTCAAATCACTTCTGCAACTCAAAAACTTGCGTTCCTGACTTGTGAAAGAAACAGATGCTGAAAACCCTAGAGTGGGAAAGTGAGTGAATGGCTATGCATTGTTTGTTGGGGTGCCTTTTTTTTTTTTTTTTCTCCCTCCTCCTCCTCTTGCCTCTTCTGTTTTATGGTATTGTTTTTTCTTCGCTCATCTAAGGAGTCCAAGGAGTGTGTCTACAATCCCTACTTCCATAACCTTTAGAAGTTTCTGACAACATGAGCTAGTGCACTGTAGAGCAGGAGCCTCTCTGAAGAGCAAGGTGTTGAGCTGCAGTATTAAATGGCCGTTGCTCCTTTTTTCTCTTCAGACAAAGAGCAAATAGACTCACAGGATGTTCAAAAGTGTATCCATAGTCTTGCACAAAAAGGAATGCAGAAATGCTTTCTGATTTGGTACAGATAACAGATGGTGTGAAAGAAGTCTGTCATACATAATATTCAGCTGCCAAATCTCATCATATGAAAGGATTGAATAAATATCCAGTGCAGATGATATTTTATGAAATAGATAATCTTCCAAAAATAGTGGGAATATTTTTGGTTTTTGTTTTGTTTTATTTTTTTTCTTCTAGATCTTTCCCTTTTCTGCAACCATATAAATGGTTGGAAAAAAAGCTTTTGACTGTTTTTTATGAGTAGTGAATGTGAGCTTTCTTTTAAGCACACTCTCTTCATTTTAACTTAATACGTGTCAGGAGAGGGATGCAATACTCCTTTAAATGTCACTTAGGAAGAGTTCCATTTAGTTGTGTTCCTTCCATCACTTTTTTTTTCTCTCAATACTTTTTTTTCTTACTAGATTCTTATTTGCCTTAATGTGTTCTTTTTCTTCCTTCCTTCTGGGAGTTAAGAAGTTTATCAGGACAAGCAAATCTCTCTAATTGCAAAATTGTGATTCTGCCACACTTCTTGGCAGTATTTATTCAGACTTTGTAGTCTGGGTCAAGGGCTATGCTGTGGCAAGAATCATAGCTCTATAAACCATGCAAAACTCTCCCAAAGCGCTAGAGTGGCTGAGAGTGCCACCTTCTGCTCCTTCTGCTGTACCTGACTGTGAGGAATGATAGTACATTGCCATGAATAACCATTTTTATATCGGTAGATGTGTTTTGTTCAAGTTATAAATTCAGTTAATTTATTAGTTTTTGTTTATTATTGTGTTTTATTTATTCTAATATTAAGAGATAAGACTTAAGAGAATTTTGGACTCTGTGTTGCCAGTCTGATGAAAAGAAATGCAGATCTTGATGTTTTCTAGTCATTGACTAAGACAAAAAAAGTATTTGAAGGCAGTCGTGATAACGCTTGAAAAATCATTAATATTTGAGAACTAAAGTGCCTTTTGTCAACTGTCCTTAGCTCAATTTTCTTGTCCTGTGAGCAGGCTAAGACTTTTTTTTTTTTTTTTTTTTTTTTCCCTCTGCAGTGAGGAGGAAAAAAAAAATAGTGCTGAGCTCTTTAAAGTGGTGGTTCTTGAAGCTATTTCCTCAGTGTTGTGGATTTCCTTCTATAGAATCTTATTTGAAACCCAAACAAGGGAGCTTCACACAAACACAAAAAACACAAGAGTGTTCTTGTTTTCCATTTTTGTTTGTTTACTTGTTTTCTCCAGTTTTGTTCAAGTTCTTCTGCCTTGCTGGCCTGAACTGAAGATCACAAGTCTCTGAGACTGAATTCAATACTTAATGCTGTTTTTGGTCTATAATGATGAAGCCTTTTGAAGCTTCTCAGAATCATCCATTCTTATTTCTATCTGGCTTACTAGACTTATTTCAGGATAATGTAGGAGAGTGGACTCTCGCTGTGCTTGTTTGTGTCCTAATTTCAAGTTTAGCTCATGTTGTCAGTATGAGCTTTCCTAAGGCAAAAGTGATGTTGCAGCTAGTTGTAAACACTAAAGGAAGAAGTGTTTTTGTTAGGTTCTAAGTCAGTAAGCTGAAAGACTTTCCCTCTTGCTTATTGGTGTGATTGTTTTGGTTAGCCCCTAATGAGGAGTGGTTTGATGACACTTGGTTGTTGCTAGCTAATGTGAAAATCGGAGGCTTTTAAGTCATACTTCTCTTATCTAGAATTTTGTAATGGTAACCTTTTTAAAAAAAAAAAAAAAAAAAAAAAAAAAAACCTAAAAAGACTTAGTGCTTTCTCTCTTTCCTTGATGGAATATTTGTCACCAATACAAATCTGTGTATTAAATCTGCCTCGTGAATCACTGTCATTGACAGTCCCAACAGGGCATAATTGGCACTAAAGAAATAAACAAATACTTACAGCTAATAATATTACTGCCAAAAACTGATCGTGCTTTACTGAGGATAACCAATGTGAGCACAGCTGGTTGTCGTAGATAGTACCACATACATTCCAAAAAGCTACAGAAGCGAAAGGTGTGAAAAGCTTTTTACAGTGCTGGCTTGCATATTGTGCAGAGAGTAACTGCAGGATGCGGTTACTGAAAAGGAGCTGCCTATTCTTATAAAAGCAATCATTTTTCCCACAAGAGTCAAAATGTTGTATTACCGCAGGTGACGTGTTATCAGGTTTTCCAAACTCTTACAGTGACATTAGGATAATGTTTTTATTGTGTGTTTTTTATATAATTTTTGCTATGGTGTGTACATTCAAATGAATCCTCTTGTGAGTTGTATGACAACTTTTTTTTTTTTAATTCTGTACTCTATAATAATGCTGTTGAAAGTTGAAATTGTATCTTTTTTTTTTGGCTAAAGAAGCTACATTTTAGAGTCTCTCTCCTGTAATTTTTCATGGATTGTTTTTTGTTGTAGTTAGATATAGGCAGTGGACAGGTAAGTTATTTCTTTCCTTATCTGTCCCTTGATTGACTTCTAGTTTCACATTTTTGTATTTCTTTGATAGATTTAAGTGCTAGTTTTGATATCTCTTATTGAGCTCCATTTGTGCTTCTGCTGAAGTCAGTGGAGCTTCTTTCTGTATAAAATGGCTCTACTATAATGAAAGAGATGAAAACTTGACTCTGTGGGAATGAAAACAAATAGCAAAACTTCCTAATGATTTAGGCAACAACAACAAAACATGCATGTAATAAAGACCGCTGAATATTATTTTAAAAAACAAACAAACAAAAAACCCAACTAACTATACTTTACAGAACTAGTCTGAGTTGTTTCTAACTTTTTTTGACTAAACCTAATTTGTACTGAGGGGAGGGGGAGAAGCAGATTGCTGCTAACATGTGCCTCTGAAAGACAAAGTAGGGAGGATGTAGAAAGAGATTTAAATTATTTAAGCTCCTAAATAAGATGCCAGCAATAATTCAGACTAACTTCTTGATCAATAACTGGAAAGGAGGCAGAAAAACTCCCTGCTTCTCACTGAATATTTTACATTTCATCTGCATAGAAATTGGTAAAATAAAGTGAAATAATAAAGGTACAGAAACCTCCATCTAATCAAAGTATGCTCCTGTCATTTTTTTTATTAAGATGACAGATTCTGAAGTGCTAATGAAACTTGTACAACGAGCAGAATAACTCCTAAGCCTTAGTTATTTTAGTCATTTACAGTGTTGTGATATTTCTTTTTGGGGGAGTGGGATGGGGAAGGGACTGACTACTGACTATTTGGCATTAAAAAAATATTGATGGATCCAAGGAAAGTATGAACAAAAATCTGTAAATACATATGGAAATAAGGATATGTGAGGCAGTATCTTATTGCTTAATAGCACATACATAGCCTTCAGTCAGTGTACATATGAAAGTTTTTTTTTTTTTTTTTTTTTAGAGAGCTTTATTTCCTTGCAGCAATTGTGAGGAACTTGTGCCTTTTGAATACTTAAGTATGAGCTAGTCTGGACTATACAAAATTTTGTGTTGAGATGTTGAGTGATTAGAATGAGGCTGACCTCCTTTGTATTCCTTCACTCCTTGAAATTCTTCATACTTTTGCCCTGCCCTGTTTTTAACAAAATGCATCTGCTGCAGCATTATTGCAAATAGGAAAAATAGATGAGTAATTTGACATCTTGAGACTTATTATGGTTTCATACGTGTGGTGCTTTGGGACTTTTCTGAGCTCTTGTATTAAATGTCTCTGAGGGAGGATCCTCCAGAGGATGACTTAACTGGCCTAAGATTAGAACAAACTGCAAGTGATAAATACTCCCTCTCGATGCTGAGGGAGAGCAGGGAAGAGAGGTACTTCCTAGTGATCCCTGAAACCTGACCTGGCCTCTGAAGGTGAGTGATTCCACTTCTTTAAAATCTGAGACTCCTGTGGGGACTCTGAACTCTAGTAGAGCCACGCATTTTGTTAGGTAGTGATGAGTCTAAGTTTCTGTGCTTTCTCCATAAAAATAATAGTTAGAATATCATCAAAATCTTAGGACCTGTGATCTTTTAGGCAACATTAGCAAGTTTTTTGTTGTTGTGTTGTTTAGTTTTAATGCCTAGTTGATATGAGGCTTAAACCACCACCCCCCCACACCCTCCCCAAACTGTTGACTGCTTTTCTAGTACCCCTGGAAGGGTGTTATGGAGCTGGGTGCTTGGCTTAAGAACATAGAATAACTGTTGCATAGGGGAAGATGAGCCTAAAAACTGGGGTATCAAATAAAACCGCTCAACAGTGGTTTTAGAAAGTTTTGATCCCTTTGCTTCTTCAAACATGAACTTTAACTATATTCAAAGCATGTAAGTAAATGCGTAAATACAGTGATCCTACCATAGTTGAGCATGATTCAGAAACTTCAACCTGATTCTGCAAAATGTGGAAGTGTCTGAAGAACAGGACTTCCGCAAAGAGTCACTGGCATCAGCACCAAGTGCCAAAACAAGTTCTCTGCCTGTGCTCTTCCTTTGTTAACTTCATATTGCTTCTACTTTATATGGACAATAACTATTTTGAATCAACTTTTTCCATATATTTGATAAGCAGGACAAATGTTCTTGTTCAGTGGGTTCAATAATACACTGTTCCTGCGGAGCTGTAGGTGCACTATAGTGTTGCATAAATCAATGTATTTAGGAGAGTTTCATTATGATCTTACATGCCACTGAGCCATGGAGAAGGTATTCGTATCCCATTCGAAGATAACATAGTCATATTTTGAAAACTTTTTTTCAGTGTTCTAGCAGATTCTATTACAGATTTTTAAACAAAAGTAGACACAAGCAATTCTTTTATATTCTAGTAATGCAAGTGTATTCCATCTGGAGCTGATTATCAGTGCCTTAGTCTTATTTTGAATTTCTTAAGATGGCCTGAATACAAAAAAAAAAAATCATTTTAGGTTTTTATATCTCATTCAGGGAAAATAAACCAAATAGTCCCATTTCTTCTGACAACAATGTTGGTGTACCTGCACTTAAGTTAATCTCCATTTTTTTTTCTCCCTTTTTTTTTTTTTTTTTTCCTCCTCCACCCCAAATCTTGGGTTCTTTAAAGTGTCACATGACAGGAAAAGCAGTATAGACAGTTACAGCATCCTCCCTGAAATGTCTGAGGTCCCAGATAAGTTTTTGACCTGTATTTTCTGGCATTTGGTATGACTTAGCTACATAGAAAAGAAACTATATCCATGCTCAATGGCGAAATCAGGTTTGTTTCCAGATTTGCAGTATTCTGGACAAGTAAAGATGAGCCATATGGAATGGCACACCTTCCCTCCCCACTTTTCATGAAATAAATGGAACAATTATGCATGTAGAGCTAGAAACACTACAAAAGAAAGAAGAGAGGAAATAGAAAAAGAGTTAAAGTGAATTTTTCAATAGTTCCAGATATTCCAGTAACCCAAGATTAACATGGATTCTCTCTCTGACTAATAAGAAAAAAAGAAATAGCACAATTAAATCATGGTGCTTTCTTCATTTAGGAGACCTGAATAAAAGGAAAACACAAATTAGGGGAGGAGACTATTTAAACTTAAAATTACCCTAGAAAAACTTCAGTCCCCTTAAGCTTTAATGTGCAATGAAGCAAAGTTTGTCAGATGCTTTGTTCAAAGCAGGCAGGGCAGCATCTACAACATCCTAATGTGTTATGACAAATAGTAGTTCCAAAGCTGGACCACTGCCATAGCCTTTGCTGTCAAAGTTCTGGCATGGACAGCTCTGAAGATTCATCAGCTGTCTTAGTGGAGCAGTCCCAGTGAGCGCTATTAAGCCAATGCTATGCCTTATGTCTAGTTGCTATGCCCCTTGCTGTGGGTTTGTGACTGTAGCTTCTCATCACTTAGCCGTGCACGTCTGTGAAGAGTTGGTCTGCCTTCCACCTTTTCCTCTCCTCTTTACAGATCTGAATACTGCAGTGTACCTCTTCCACAAATGCACATCCTTCATTGCTCTCCATATTTTCCATGGCCCTTGTTGCTAGGAGGATGTATTAAAGAGTTGCCTTAAGGAGTTGGCTAGCTCTCTGTCTGCAGCCCATGCTGATCCATGGGGATTGTATGATCCAAAGGGCAGTTCTTTGCTCTTGATTTCATGAGGTTTCTGTTGACCCTTTTTCTGTGTCCTTGAATGCTAGCTCTGTGTTCCAGTGTCTCAACTACTTCCTTCCTCTCCCCTCATTTTTGTCAGTCAAAAACTTGATAGTGGTGTTTCATCCCATGGGCTTGATCTCTGCAGCATGGATTAGGCAGCATCTGCCCCTGTTATTTGACTTGAGGGGACACCAGATTGCCAGTGAAACTTTGAACTACTGCCTGTTGCTCCAACCAGGTACTTTCCCTCTTTTTAGTCCATCATCCAGATTGCATTTTTCTGATGCAGCCTTGAAGATTTTGTAAATACTGCTTTGAAAGCTTTATTTAAATTAAGTGAACAACCCTCACTGCTGTCTCTTCATCCACAGCATCAGTCCATTGATTTCAGGGAGAAAAAAAATACTTCGACAGGCAGAGGATTTGTGCTGTCAGACCTGTTAGTGCTTCCCAATTACCTGCTTGTCCTTGTGCCTGGAAAGGGCATTCTGGAAGATTTGCTTCATCTTCTGGGGGCATGATATGTGTCTGAATAGCACTTCGTTTCCTGGTTCTTTTCCCTTCCCTTTTCTGAAGAAAGGCATCATACTTTTCTCCCCAGTCATTGGGAAACTCCTTGCAGAGAACTGCAGCCTTCAAGGAGTGACATCAGCCAATGACACGAGAATAACCCTCAGCATCCTCAGGCGTATCCTGCATGGTTTGTGTCTGCTTTCCTTTCAGAGGTCTCTGACTCAGTTCTTCTCTACTGTGGACCAGAGGGACCAGCTGGCTCCCTCCAGCTCTGCTCATTGGTGTGGAGGTGAAGGCACAGAGCTGCTCACTGAAGGCTGAGGCCAGGGAAGCCCTGAGCACTGCCGCCTTCCTTTACTGCGAGGTAGTGTTCAGCACAGATCTGAGTCTTCCCTGGTCTTCCTTGGCAGTCTGTGACAGGAGGCCCTTCCCACTGGCAACTGTGTTTATTACCTGTCCCAGTATGATCCAGGTCATGGCCTTGTTGGTTTCCCCCTTTCTGGATGGGAGCAATGGTGTTTTGCTCCTGGTAAAGGCCATTCCTATGGCTTCTACTTGATGTTTGAGTCCTATGGCTTGTGTATGTGTAGCCCAGCTGTCTGTCTGGTCGGTTTCCTGCTGTGCAATGGGAAAGTCTGTGTATGTATTTTGAGGAGGTTTTTTTTGGTGGTGGATGAGCTCTCCAGGGCCCTTTTTACGCTCTGGGGTAGCCGTGTCCAGGGTCAGTCCTGCTAGTCCCTGCAGAGACCGCTCTGCTGAAGGCCGGAGTCTGGTCCGAGTTAATTATTGTTGGTGTTTTTTTTTTTTTTTTTTTTTTTTTTTAATTATATAAATGGGTTAAAAATGTTGCAACACTTGTGTATTTCATGATGAAACAGAAACAACATGTAGTTATATTTTATTTGTTTCGCTGTTGGAGTGTATCAGAACATTGAGCATTCTGTGTCCAGGTTGCTTGTTTTCTATCTAATTGTGTATTTTCTGCTCCCAGCATCTCCTGAGCACGGTGACCATAGCGCTATAGCTACTTGCAGAAGGAAGGGTGGCAGGAAGTTGTTCTTGTTGCCTGCATGTCTCTTGCCAGTTCCAGCTGCACCTGAGTTATGACCTTCTAACTTTATGCAGTCTTGGATGGATATTTTTCTATTCTTCCTCAATAGCCTTGTATGTAGCTTCCCCCCCTTCCCCTCTCCCCCCTCCCCCCGCTCCTTCCCTCCCCCACCTTTTCTGTATAGTCTCCTAGAATTTCATTTTGTGTAAGAAGTTAGAATACTTTTTTTTTTTTTTAACTGAAGATATGAAAGCGAATGCCTCTGCCTTTAGGGGAAATAAAAATCGTAAAACTAGGCATGGTTACAGGATTCAGTCATCCGCATAAGGGCGGAACAGATCTAACGGAGTCAGATAAGCATTACACATGTAGTGTATGTAGTGAGATTATGTGCACTGTCTCTCTAGCTGTCTTGCCTAATATTTGATAGTGTTCTCAGATGAAAATTGCTAGTTCCATCAAACAAGAATTGGAGAAAGTTAAAGACTCATTTAGTAATAGCTCTAGAGAGGTGCCCTGGAGCTTAAAAAAAAAAAAAAGAGAGAGAGAGAAGGACGGGGGAGGTCAAAAAATGGGAACATTGTACCTCTTTAGCAAAATAAAAACCCAGGCTAATGACATGAAACTGACTTAGTGCTTGTACTATGTTCTTGTGAGACAACACAGCAAAGATGTGCTTCTAATAATGCAATCCTCAATATGATCTGCTTAAGGTAACTAATCTTTTAGCACTACTTCTTAGAAATTTTACAAATAAGATTCAAGCTGAGGCTTCTGTGCTTGTATTAGTTCTTGTGCATATTTAAAATAGTAGAACTGCAGCATTAGTTTTCTGATACCAAACTTCTGATACCAAGTTGCAGTTGGACTGTGAAAGGTCTTTTGTTTTTGAGGACTTTTTTTTTTTTTTTTTTTTTTTTTTTTTTTTTTTTTAAAGGAATATAAAGCACGTGGTTTGCTTTATGGGAGGGAGGTTTATCACACATGAGTGATATCAAAGAAAGCAATAACATCTGCTCTGGTAGCAGTGTTGTAGTGAGATCACTTTTGCCTCTGGAGTAAGATGGAAGCACATTCACCTATTCATCTAACGTCAGTCTTCAATCTTGCTTTTCCTTATTCCTGTACTGTCAACCAAGAGTGGTCAGGTGTGAATGCAAGCACCTCACCTGCGTAATGAGTAATAAAGCTGTAGGGTTATGAACCGCCTCACCCTTGTTGCTGTGAAGTGTTAGTGTTCCCTATCGCTGCCTGTTCTTGTGGTATGAAGGATCTTCCGTCTCCGCACTGTGAAGAAGGGGGATCCAGTTGCCGCAGCGGGGCACCGGATGCACGAATGAAGCGACATTAGCACCAAGCAGAGTGTCAGAAGCCTATTTCTAATTAAAATTCCAGTCTGGTATTTATCCGACTGCTCTGAATAGCAGCCGTGCTGGACCATACCAAGTATCTATCTAATGTTGACCCATCTGCCCAGGGCTTGCAAA
>JAWLRI010000370.1:170236-206168 GCA_034781795.1 Crypturellus tataupa | reverse complement strand
ACTTGTGTTAGGAGAGTATAAAAGAAGTTGGTTTGAGAACAAAGTTGTCTCACTCTGCATCCCAGACTGAGTCCGTGTCTTCACAAGATGCAACAGCCTGGAACTGGGCATGATATGGACTTGCAGGTGTTGCTGATACTTGAGCATCCTTTGAGTGAGATTGTGCTTGTGAAGCTAGAGTGAAGGCATTTGCTACTCATGTTCCTAGATGGTACTTGAACTTCATACCCTTCATGTACTTTGCCTTTAATAGCTGGTTTGTAATTGAATGAAAGCCAAGGCTTCTAATTTATTGCATATTCTCAAAGGGAATACCTCAAAATACCTTAAGGGAGGGAGTGAAGAGGATAGGGCTGGCCTCTTTTCAGTAGTGGCTACAGACAGAAATAGAGGTAATGACCACAAACTGAACACTGAAAGTTCCACAGGAACTTAAGGAAAAAAAAATAACAGTGAAGGTGACAGAGCCCTCGAACAGGTTGCCAAGAGAGGTTGTGGAGTCTCCTTCTCTAGAGATCTTCAAACCTGCTTGGATGCCACCCTGTGCCATGTGCTCCAGGTGACCCTGCGTGTGCAAGGTGTTGGGACTAGATGATCCCTAGAGGTCCCTTCCAATCTTAACGTGTCTATGGTTCTTTGAAAGTGTGTTCTCAGAATTCTTTTGTTTTATGAACTAGCTTCCTTAACTGGTTAATAGGAGGCATATAACATTCATAAAGCAGTATTTGGAAAAATGGTAAAGTTTCAGAATCATTACCTAATTCTGTAATCCCAGTACAGCAGGAAAAAATATATATATTTAATATAGTATCTGTATAATGTGATTCTTTCAACCCTTGTTTAAATAGTATGTAATAATTTTCCTAAGCTTGACATGTATTGATTATGTTTAAATGCACATGCTAGTGATAGCCAAATGTAGCTCTGAAATTGATTTGTCCTTGCAATTATTTATATAGTGTAATTTCAAGAGCTTAAATCCAAAATTTGATTTGTCATATCGGTTCTTCATAAATAGCTAGAGCTAAGTAGAGCAAAGAAGTCCCAAAGTAAAAGTAATTGAGGCTTTGCCAAACAGTTGCAGACACAGAAGCAAAAATGAACTGAGATCAGCAAAGAAAAGCATTCCTGTGCCACCATGTTCCCATCTTAATTGACAACAGGTGTGAATAAATGTGTGTGTGCATCTTGTTCAAGTTTTTAGAGTGATGGATTTTGAACTAGCAGCATGCTTAGGAGATGAAACTCTAGTCATGTTCACTGCAGTCCTGAAAGGTCTGTATGGTTTCAGCAAGAAAGCTAGTGTACTTGAAGTAACATAAAAAGGGTTACTTTATGAGGAGAATTGCAAAGGGGCATAGAAAATGGGGAACGAGGAAGAGAAAGGGTGCAAAGTGATGGAGATGAAAAACTCTTCAGAAAGAGGGAAAAGGAGAGAAAACACAAATGACAGGGAAAAAAGAGTGACCATTGAGAACCCAGTTTTGTTGGGCAAGTACTTTTTATAGTTGATGCTTGTTAATGTCAAATAACTAAAGTTATTGAGTTTTGGTTTGCTCCAGCAAAACTTTTGCAAGTTTTCTATGTTGGAGATATTTCTGAAGCTTTTCTTCCTTATTTAATTAATTTTACTTTCTACCAAAATCCTCCCTGCTTTGATTTGTCTAGCTACAAACCTGAGTGTGTCTCTACGGAGCTTTCAAGTTGAATTAATTTAAGCCAAGATTTCTTCTTAATGTACTTCCTCAGTAAGACTTATACTCAAGGTTATAGCTAAATTAACTTTTGTGGAAAGACATCTTCCACCTAACTTTCTACCTCGAAAGCTCCCTTGTTTTATCTACCTTGTTCTACCCTACATCTAAATCTACCTTGTTTTTGACAAGATGCAGACCCCAAACTCTTCTTCAGGGCTACGTCAGGGTGGGATTTTTGTTAGCAACTGGGCAGTAATCACTTAACAACAAAACCTGTTGTCTGGTTTAATGGTGGTATGAGAAGACTCTAAGTAATGTTGGCATTTCAGAAACTAATTCAATCATAAGCAATACAGAGAGGTTAATGTTGATGTAGGGTGAGAGGACAAAATGGGAAGGGCCAAGGAAAGGGTGGTAGAGCTATATCACAATATTATAAAAGGACTACTTGGAAAAGATGATCATAGAAACAGATTCTCATCCAAGTGCCATGTTGCCAAAAATAAAATGCTTTTAATGGAGAAATATATGCATATATTTATATTTCTCCAGATATGTACATGTGTATATATAGTTATATAAATATACTTTTCTGGAATATCTTTTCTAATATTATCATGCCAATATTCTTATTTTATGTCTAATACATCCATGATGGCAGCTATTTAATATAGTTATACATTAAAAAGCTGGTTAAGACTTACATGATAGCAATGCTTTGAAAATATCAAAATGTGACAGTTAAAGTCAATTTGATACTTCCCAATAGAACTTTGGATGGAATGATGGGGGGAAACTGCTCAAGGGTTTTTTATTTTACTCTGTTTTTATTTTGTGTGTGTGTATATATATATGTATATACACACACATATATATTTTAGCTTGATTTGGAATGGACAAATCTTCAAATGTCAAAAGTCTCCTGCAAGAGGAACTTTTGGTTTCTGACCACAGCTGACTGAGTTTGGTCTTCTGTTGTTTTTGATTGTGTTTTGTGACTTTTTTTTTTCATCTCCAAAAGTCTTAGACAGGGTGTATACATTTGCATTTTGTTGCAACACATCTAGGAAAGTATTTCTGAAAGTGGTGACTTGCAATTGATCCGGGGGCTGCGGAATTAGCCATTATTATTAGGATGCTGGTTTATTGACTATCCAGTGTTGATGGTGTTTTGTTTGTTTTTTAGATGTATCCCTTTAAAAATAGTGTAACTTTCTGAACTAAAAAGGTTTAGCTGACAGATTGGATTTTGAAAAGTGGAAGATTTTCTATAATACCACCAGTTGCTGGCCATTTTAGCATGCTGGCATTAGAGAGATTTTTCTTTTCTTTTTTCTTTCCTTTTTCTTTTTTTCTGCCTTAAAACAACAGAAGAGGTGGGAAGTCTGTGAAGGTGCTGATATCTTGTTTGCATCCGTGAATGCTTTTGCTCACATACTCACAATGTTCAGCATTTTGCCATAGTGGGGAGTAAAACATTACTCATTTCTTCATGCTACTGAGATGCAGCTAGAAAGAGCTGGAAAAGCAGTGCAGAAGACTTAATTTTTTGTTACTGTAAGTTGTGGTTGTTAAATTAGGGTTCATCATGAATTGCTATAGAGAAGCGAACTTATTTTTTTTTTTTCACAGATGCAATCTCCGTAGTTTATATAAATCCTCTCCTGCTGCTTTCCTTGCTCTATTTCTTTCATTGGAGTATGATGCCTTAAAGAATATTTTTCTTTTGCTTTTGGCTCTGTTCTTGGTTCAGCTTTTAAGAATTCATTTTTGTAAAAGCAAATAGGAAAACATATTCCTTTTGGGTAGTCTCTCCTAGCCTGCTCTCTGCTGGCAAAGAACAAATTTGTCTGATTATTTGTTTGTTTGGATTAAGCTCGCAGTACTGTACTACTGTGTTACTTTTAAACCATAAATTATTTATGATTTGTGCTTGGCGAAAGCCTTTCTGTGCTGTTGCATCTTCTTTGGGCACCATTTCTAGAAGGGACCCCAATGCCAGATTTAAGCTCTATTCTCTTGTCCTTGGTTATTCAGTGTGTGTTCTTTTAGGCTGAAGTGGTGGTTAAAATGAAAGCTTGTATCCAGGTTGTGCAAAAGGTGTTGCTTATATCAAGTCTGGATGATTGAATGGGTCTATGTATTTATTTATCTGTAGAATAATCTACTTTTGGATAGAGTGTTTATACTTAGGGCCAAGTTTCAAATAGTACTGTGTGAAGAGGCATGAATAACAGTTAGGAATGTCAGGTCACTTAGGAATGTCACTTCTGTTATACTACTTAGTTTCAAAAATTATTTGGATGCCTTTCACGAAACTAATAAGAAGGAAGTGACCTTCTTCATTGCTTCATGTTGCAAGACCATAATTCAAATCCTTCTACTTGATTCAAAGCCAATACTTGGATTGCCCAGGAGACTGCAGTATTTTGCCTTGGAGCAGCTTTTCCTTTGGCAGAGCGGGTTGGAGACCCAGCAGCAGGTTGTGGCTAGAGCATTTAGGAGATAGAAATGATGATGAAGTAGCTTCTGATTGCAGAAATATATTATATGAATGTTTCTTTTGGCTATTTTCCAATTTAGTCAATAACCTGGCGCTTCTTCTAAGGTCGTTCATTTTTATTCCAGGAAGTTAAATATTCTCAGTGTAAAATATTCTCAGTCTTTTGTCCTTAGATAAAAGTACCTGGACATAGGACTTCGACCAATGTGATTGTGTGTTTTAAACGAGCTTGTGTACCAACAGCTGCATTAGTGTGCAGCCTCCCTGCAAAGGGAAGTGCGCTGCGGATTTGACAGGGCTTCATTAGACAGATGAAAACACCCCCAAGTGGGTGGTCGCTTGTGTATTAGTGCACAATGTAAAAAGCTCAGAGCTGCCTACGGCCAAACTTAATATCTGCCCATTTATTAGTATGATATACCTGGTGCAGTGCTGTGTTAACACACCTGTTTTGTCTTTAGACCAAAGCTAGAATATATTATGGACTCAAAATTGAGTGTCTTCTTTTTTAAGAAAAAGAAAAGTTTTCTGCTCCGTTACACGTGATTGGTACGTCCTACACTTATAGCAATGCAGTCAGTTACAGCTCCCTTGCCAGTGCAGCACTTGCAGTGTTTAGGAGCAGTGTTGATGTTTTTATTCTTTATGAAAAGCTCTGGTCTGTCTCTGATCAGTGACTGTTGTCACCTGCTGCAGATGACAACCAGCAGTTCCTCTTCCCTTGCCAGCTGCTGCCTACAGGGATGGAAACCCTGCTTTAGAAATGTGTGTTCAAAAATGCAGAATTACAGGTATTTTAATGCTGCACCTTAAATGTCATTTGAAATAAGCTGTATGCAAAGAGTTGCAGAAGGAGGTTAGCAGGAAGAGAATCTGTTTCAGGATCTATAGCATGCACTAGCATGAGCTTTACAATGGGAGATTGTCCAGATTTCATGTGAGATTGTCCAAATGATGTGCCCAACTCTGACCCCTTTTGCCAGGATTACACCATCTCCCTGACTGCTTAAATCCTCTCTGCTAAGTGTCACAGTTCGTCCTCATTTTCTCTGTTTATTAGATGTTTGATATTTGAGCAATTGAAGGACTTTTAGGACCATGTGTTCTGTCCTCCTGTGTGGTCTAGGGCAGCCAATTTCATCTAGTCATTCCTGTGGCAGAAGGGAGTGGAAAGAGATGTGGGTGGTTTTATTGTATTGTTTTGTTTTGTTTTATTTTGTTTTGCTAGGGTGGTTGTTGTTGTTTGTGGGGTCTCTATTTGTTTTCAATGTAAGATGTAACATGTTTTTAATAAACAAAAACAGATCCTCTTCTTTTCATGGAAAAACACTACCTTGAAGAGCAAAGCTGTTTAGCAAGGATAAAAATAAAACTGGAAGCAAATAGCACGCAGCTTGAAACAGTCAAGTAAAAACTTTTTTGTTTTGCTATTACTTGATATCTTTTAATCTACTTGTTGCTTTACCCTAATGGGCACTGAAAGCTGGATATTAAGTAACAGCTTAATGGATCAATTTTGTTCCAGGAAAAGCTGTTCTATGGGAAGTGTAATTCCTTGTGAATGTTACTATTTGTGGGTTTTATCTTAACAGTTATTCTGTATATCCTACAATGCTGCTACTAGTGTCTCACAGACTGGGCTTTCTGGGGATCAGTTGACACCATTCTTCTAAAATGAAGAATCCCAGGGCTTTTTGGAGACATCTTCTCTGGTGTCCCTATGGATCTGACAGTCAAGCATCTCTCTTCTGACCTTGTTTCTTCTTCAACACTTAATATTAGACCTGCAAAAATTCAGGTCAACTGAACATAGTAGCGTGATCTAGAGGGGAAACAGGTTGTTGCACTTGAGCATATCTGACAAAGTGAGGAATGTAGGTTCAGTTTCTGGCTCTGCTGAAGACTTTCTGTATTAAGTTGTCTGTCTTTGCTTTCCCTTTAAAGAGAAAAAAAAAAAAAAAAAAAGTTGATGCTTTGCTTTGTGGATTTTCTATAAATTAAATACTTACAGAGCGCCTATGGGTCTAGTCCAGAAGGGTCTATGCTGATGAAGGGAGCAATGGGAAGAACAAAGTAGTTGTAACACATGACTGGAAATTAAATTCCACTCCATTTTTGGAGCGGAATTTAATGTCTAATCCAAAAAGCATATTCTTTAGAATACCTGCATTATCATGTAGGTTCAAAGCTGCGCGCCCACTGAAACTGCAGCAAATGTGATGCAAAAATCAAGTGCTTGTAAATTACCGTATTGTGGAGAAGCTGTATGATTAAGCCAGGCAAATCTGTCTTAAGAAATTTGGAGTTTCTCCACCCACTGCTTCCTGTGAGGCTCAAGCTGATGTTTTTCAAGTAAGCACTACACAAAAAGTAGTGGTAGCCTCTCTTAAAACTTATTAGGAAGAAAAGATGAGAGACTGCCCTCCTTCCACAAGCTGAAAATTTCCAACTTTCCGTCTGTACCTCTTGGATCTTATACTATGACTGCCTTTGCATGTGAATTTTATATACAGTATGTCAGAAGCCATGCGTTTCGCAGGGATGAATGGCAGAATAACAAGAAATAAATGGTACAATCTTAAATGAAAAGTTCAGACTAGATGTAAGATAAATTGCTTTTACACCAAAGGGTTGAACAATGTTCTAGGTTGACCAGCGAGGTTATGCCAACTTCAAACTTGGAGGTTTTGAACAACCAACTGGGTAAAGCCCTGAGCAACGTGGTCTTACCTTGTAGCTGCCCCTACTTTGAGCAGAAGACTGGACTAGATTCCAGCCTGAATCTTTGATTAGTGTTATGCTCCTTATTGTTCAGGCTTTTTGGTTTGGAATACATGGGTTTTGAAGATGCGGAATAAGGGGGGCTGGCCTTTTTTTCTTAATGTCTTTACTGGAAGAGCAGTGGTGCCTCTAGTTGGCTGATTGCAGCTCCTATCCTACTCTACAGAATGTAAGATCAGGACATTTAGGAAATAATGTAGCAGACTTGTCAGCTTATATTTACAGAATGCAACTAAAGGAAGCATCCCATGAAGAGGTGGTTGAGGATGTGTCTCATCCATCCACACTGCTGTGAGTGAACATTTGCTTTCATGTGAAAGAGTGTAAGTCTGAGTTTTCCTCCCTGCAGTGCCTCAAGCCTGTCCTGAGCATGTGTACCTGAGCATAAATTTGACCTCCAACGGTGTGGCTGTGAAGTAGTTTATACAGAGAACGGTTTTAGACCCACGTTCAAAAGGTTGCTGGGGATAGCTATGTTATTTTTCCCTTTTAACATTTCTTAAAGCTAACTTTGTATAGTTGTTGCACAATTGGTATGCATTTTTCATCCAAATTATCAGATCAAGATAAAGACCAGGCTATGGTCTGACTTGCTGACTAGTGAGAAAACTCTAAACTTGATTTTTACCTGTTAGCTGAAATAACCTAAAAATAGAGCTCTGGCAATTCCTAATGGAGTTGCTTGCTTCCAAATCACAGCCAGCTCTGCTTCATTTGCAGGTTCAGAATTCAGTTTGAGTTGCTGCCTGCTTACATGGCTTTCCTGAAGGTCATGTAAATCATTTTAGCTCCTTAAGAGCCACAGCCACTGAGGGCCTTTGCTTTGATCTGATTTTTGTTAGTTGTATGCAAGTTTGGAGCTACTTTGATGGAGTTGCTGCAGATTTTATGGTAGCCCCAAAAGTCCTCCGTACAGCTTCATAATATCACTGTACTCAGCTGTTGCTGAACTGTGTGTCCCAGATACCTTGAGCAAGAAAACTGTCCTTCTGTTGTTAAGGGTTTGGATCTAAGCCTTTGAAAAGAGGAGAAATGGATTCAGTTATCTCTCTCTTAAATGGCTTTGGTGCTTTTGATCAAGTAACAATGTCAAGTTTTATATCAAAAACGATAGAAACTGAAAATGAAAGTGTGCAAACAAGCTTTTGTTCTACAAGTTTCAGAACATCTGGTTATTTTAAAGAAGTCAAGGAAAAGAAAAGAAGTGCCTTAGGGGGGATAAGAAATTAAAGTAATATATTAAAAATAAAATATCAACACTGTTAAGCTCAGCTTTTTAATGATTATTTTCTCAATGTTCAGACATCTGGATTTGGAATATGTTTATTTTCTAGCTAGATCTGAACATCAGATGTTTGTACTGAGCATTAAATAGCATAGCGCAGCACAGTTAAAAATTCATACTACAGTGACTTTATCCACTGTGCACTTGGCAGCTTTTGTTCATATTCTGCCTCTTTCAGAACTTGCTGCAGTGATTATGCAGTCATTACACTGTCACTAACACAGAACAAGAAAATATGTCTTTTTTATCTCTATATGTTGTATGTTAATTTCTTCTCAATGCAGTATTAAAACCTATACCCAACAATGGAGAAATTTACTGTTAAGTTAACAAAATCCTAATGTAATGTATATTAGTATTTAGAATATTAGTATTTGCCTTATACATTGTAAATTTATAGTCCTTAGCATATATTCTTTACCACTGGAAACCTTTTTTTGATTTGTGACAATAGAAGCCAGATGGCAAATAAATTCACCAGATTTTGCTATTTAAGATGGAGAATATGTGTGTATGACCAACCCTTTTGGCATATTCCAAAGTTTGTTAAACTTACAACTGGAAAAGCTAAAGTCTAGAAGTAGTCAAAACATTTCTTAAAAAAAAAGTAGCAGTCTTAAGTCACCATAAAACTAGACTAATTTGTAGCTAATAAGGACCTTATATGGCTTACATATTTAAAAAAATAATTTCCCTGTGTAGTATCTCTTTATCAAAATTCCTATGTATGCTAATGAAAAATAAAACTACAATATTCTCCTGTTTCTGGTTCATAACTAATTTGGAGCATCTTTATTTTCCAATCAGTCTATTAGCACATTTTGTATTGGTACAACTTTCTGTGTCAGATTCCAGTTAAATATGCTGTTTGACAGCTTCATTTTCAACATACGCATTTTGTATTTAAGCCTGTATTGGCAAAGCTGCCTGACGTATCTGAAATACTTGCCAATTAAATCAATTTCTCTATACTTTATAGTTAAATCTGCTCATCCCAAAATCCCAAATGTAGGAAGTGATTAATTTTAAATTGTGTGTGTGTGAATATAATTTTAATTTAAAGCTCCTACACAAATATAGATATATAGTATCATTATATATAAAGTTGATCATAAGGAAACATTTCATACTTGAAATAAAGATACTTGCAATATTTTATTCCGTTACTTTTTCCTTCCTGTAATGAGGGGAAAAATAACCAGGACAAAGAATAACTCATCTCCAGGTATAGTAAAGCAGGCTTCGAACTCACATTTATCTGCTGATAAACACATGTCCAAAAGTAAGTTAGAATGACAGATAAAGAAACACTTATTCCCTGGGTATACATATTTCCTCCATCTGGTACATTATTTTCCAAACTCGTTTCATTTGGTTTTCAAATGTTAACTAACAGCTGGTCTAAAGGTTTTCATATTTGTTTTGTACATGTTCATAATTCATATGATTTTTAATATTCCCTGTAACATTTAGCTTGTGATTTTTTTTATTTCAGTTTACTCATTCTGACTTTCCGAAACAACAAATAAAACTTATTTTTGAAAGGCTTATTTCATTCCAAGCTAAATATAATATTCTTTCACACAAGTCTGATACTAGCCAGAAATTTAGACTCATACTCATCAGGGTTGGAAGAACAAATCGTTACTTTTTGGGAGAACTTCTGTGGGCTGACAGTGGTATTTTGGATGTTGTCTCCCACTGATAAATAATGCAATCTTGAACATAACCATAAGATCACAGATAGCTTAGATTGAAAAGGACCTCTGTTGATGTAGCTTCTTCCATACAGGGCCAACTTTGAACTTAGGTCCAGATCATTGTCCAGTCAGCTGTTGAATGTCACCAAGATGGAGATTCTACATCTCTGGGCACTTCCCTAAATGTTTCATTACTTCTGTGAAAGGAATTGAAGATTTTCTTTCATAATCTCAAATTTGCATTTTTCTTTCTGAAATTTGCAGTGTTTGCTTTACTTCTTTTTTTCTGTGCACCTTGAAAAGAGCCTCTGTCTTCTCTGTAAATCTCAGGATGAATGAGGCCTGGTTTGTAGTTAGCTTTCAACCTTGCAAGACATCCTCAGCTTCTTCACCAAGATTCTCAGATCCTATTTTTTTTCAGTCTAAAGTGTTTCAGAGGGTTATTCCATCTCGCATGTGAGACAATACATTTGTGTCTGTAGAAGTATGCTGGTTCATCTTGGTCCTATCCTCAAGCTTGTTGAGGTTCTTATGAATGACAACTCTGTCCCTCAGTGTCTCAGTTGCTTTCCCCATTCTGGAATCATCTGCAAACGCCATGGTGTTGTGTATGTGTGTTTTTTTTTGTTGTTGATGTTGTTGTTTTTGTTTTGTTTTCATCCCATGAGTCTGGCCTCCGCTGCATGGATTAAGCCATATTTTAAGCAGTGAAGGTGGAGGTCAGGGGAGCTTGAGCCCTGCAGCCTTCCTTCACCACTAGGTTGTGTTCCGCCAACTCATGCTTGTGGCTTAATGAACCGTGAGTTTCCTTGCAAATGCCCAAAATGGTTATTGATTGAAGAGGAATAAAGAAAAAGAGCGGGATGGGAAAGAAAGGGTGGAAAAATCTGCAACACTTCTGAATTTCAAAATTAAGTGGTAGTAACATGTAGGTTTTTTCCTTTTTGTTTATAATTGAACAGTACTGATGTTTTCTATTTTTGGCACTTCATTCTTCCACTTGCCACCCCATCTTCAGAGCTGTATCCACAGGGGAGCAGTGCACTTAAGTACCTTAATGTGCAGCTCTGTCTCTAATGCAGTACTTTGTGTATTAACTAAATTATGCATACTATATTCCTTGTCAGGAAAGGAATAAATGAACTTTGGTTTTGGGAACTGAGTCTGTATTGTCAATGTTCCAGTTCTTGTCAGACCTTCAGATATGGGAGCCGATGTAAAAAGCAGAGGAAACCTTGAAGGTATAAGGAGAGGGAGAGTCTGCCCCTTCCTCTCCCAGAGCTTTCAGAAATTCTGGAAAATTCCAGCTCTTGGTTATAAAGAAATAAGAATTCTTGTTTACCTGACTTCTCCTGTGAGAAAAGTTTGGACTTTCTGTTGTGTAGGTGAGTAGTTCCTGACCAGTGGCTTTTTGCGGTACCCCTTTCCATCAACCTCCTCACGGTGGAGGTGTTACAGCAATGTTTTGTGTTATACTAGGATCATACTACATGACATAAGAGGCCTTCAAGTGTTGATGAGCAGATTCCTGCAGTGTTTGGTGAATTATAGCAATGCTGTCTGGCTTCAGACACTCAGAGTATTATTGGCACGCTGCCTGTAAGGAGAGGGAAAGAGGTTCTAGGAATGTTAAATCCTTAGTCCAGTTTAATATGGGAAATCTTTGGACCTGACTTTCCATCTGGTTGTCTGCTTCTGCTTTTCCCTCTTCTTTGCGAACTATCTTTCGTAATACTAGTGGTATCGCTAAGGCAGACATTTTGAAAGTTAATAGTGGCCTCACAACAATGTTGACTTATTGCCTCAATGCCTTTGAGCATTTCTCCTGAAGCCTTTTGGACCTATGTTTGTCTGTTGTGCTTGAGGGCTCTTTGCCCTTGTTTTTCGGCTGTGGGTAGTATTTCGCTGCCTTGGATGCTGCTGTCCAGTCCAGGAAAGACAGTGCTGAGAACAGACCTTACCTGTAAAGACCAAGGCAAGAAGAAATGTGAATTTTAACTTTTCTGATGCCCTTCCTTCATCAGCAGCTCTCCTACCTGCTGGCAAGCATGTGATTTCCTTGGTCTTGCTTTGCTCCTGATGCTGCTTTTCTCCTATTGAGTTTTTATTTTATTGATAATAATTAGATTGTTCAGTATTGCCTTGTAAGTATAGTGTGAGATTTTTCTTCTCTCCAATTACAACACTTATGCTTTTATGTTCTCAAATTGTAGCCAAATGCTCATTCCTAGGAAAGGATTAGTTTACTATATGCTGTAATTTTTTACAGCCAGAGGTTAGGGCCTGTTCTGTCTTGGAGTTCGCACTGTAATTTTATTTCATAAAAGGACTTCCATGCTGAACTGTTTTTCTGCTACTAGTGTTGAAGAAAAAAAAAGTGATAAAAATGAGGATTAGAAGCATAATAGCAAACTGCAAAATGTGCTAGTTTGTCTCCGAACTAGAGATCAGGATCAGAGACAGGAAAATCTCCTTCATATTGGAATAATCATTGTATTGCTGAATGGCAAAACCTACTTAAGACCTCCCAACAGTATATTGCAGTCTTCAGTTCCCAGACCTGTAGATTCATTCACTGACTAATATCTGGCTTGCCCATTTCCATATAGTAAATTTTAATAACTTTTTTAGGGATGTGAGGCACTGAAATTGATAGCTCCATAGAGTACTTGAGGACTTAAACCATTCAGAAACTAGTAATCTCAAAACACCTCCACATACTTTTTGGCAAATAGTATGAGAAGCTAAAATTGCAGGTGACTGTGAATTTAAACATACATAGCTAAAAATAGATATCAAACATACTTGCTTGATACCTTTTTAGCATTTTAATTTCTGTTATATCTTTTACCTTTATCATTATAGTTTGGCATCTTATGTCACCAAATTTAATTTAAAACTCCTTTGGGTGGATTGAGTGTTCTAAATTTGAAGGCAAATAATGGAATTTGCGTAGATTAAAGAGGACAAAATAATCTACATGGGTGCAACAACCTACTGTTGTATCACCATTGTCTAGGTAAAATTCAGGAAGGTTGTTGCCGCAAGATGTAATGCAACTAGTGTGTCCCAATGGAGATGGTGTCAGCTATTTATTTTTGCCTTTCCTATTGGTGTTAATGAAGTCGACCTGCTATTAAAGTCATGTTGAATAGGGGAGAAATTTAGTTATACCAACTACAAGGTTCAATCTGACAAAGTTAATAGGATTTCTTTCCACAGATTTTACAGAACGCAGCATCCCAGATTCTTTCTGCACAGTGTTTTGTGGGGGGGGAAAAGCATTAAAGCAAAATACTGCATAATTTCATTAGATTTTCTAGAGAAACTGCCTACTGCCAACAATATTTAAAGAACCAAAATAGTCTTGCTTTAACCCACCATAATATCGAAGAGTGTTTGTGGTGCTATGCAAAGAATATTATCCTGCTCTTATGGAACAAATTATGACTTCCTGGTGTATCAAATTTAAATTTCAAGCTTTTTAAGTGGAGTACTGCTCAAGGTGATTAAGGATGTTTAATCTTTTCCAGTACAAGGATAAATTCATTCCTCCTTCATATCATGTCACCCTCTTATGCTTACACACGAGTAGCAGAACATTAACCTCCATTTTAATTCTACAATGTTATCACCTAACCCTGTGTAGGGAACACAGTAAGGAGAAATCATATCATATGCCTCAGGGATTCAGACCATGGCCTGCAGAGAGGTCAGAGAGACTTTCAACCACAAACAAGGACAAAAACTAATACACAGGATGAATCTTGAAAAGTGTCTTACCTTTCTCTGAGTGCACCAGTCCCTTCTATAGCTGAAAACAGAGTATCAGATCAGATAGATGGGGCATTCAGAAGCAGAAAGCTAGATCTTATCCTGTCTCTTGGCACCCCTGAGAAGAGTCTAGTCCTGTTCTCTTGAAGTATAAATACCTGATTCTTTATATCAGGTATTTATACTCTCACAGTCTCTGCCTGAGAGAGACACGTGCTGCAGTCCCTTAATCCTCTATGACCATTCACTGGACTGCAGAAAATACATGCCTGTCTTTTACCGGGTAGCCCAGCACTGGACACAGCACTCCACTCCTGGCAATGCTATTCCTAATGCATTCAAAATGCCATTGGCTGCCTTTGCTGTGTATTGCTGGTTTGTGTTCAACTTCTCCACCAGGACACCCAGGTGGTTCTCTGCAAAGTGGCTCTTTAGTTGGCTGGTTGCCAGCCTGCAGTTATTCAGGAGACTATTCATCCCAAGTGCAGGCTTTTGAACTTCATGAGGTTCATCTGTGCCTATTTCTCCAGCTTGGCATGTTCCTTCAAAATATCAGCACATTCCTTCTAGCTTTGAATCAACTGCTTACTTGCTGAAGGTGCACTCTGTTTCTTCATCCAGGTCATTACTGAAGATGCCAAACAGGGTTGAGTTAAGTATTGAAATCTCTCAGGCAACTCTAGTAACTGGTGTCCAGCTGAATGTTGTACTGCTGAAAACCCTCTGAGCCTGGCAGTTCACTCTAGTTTAAACCCATTTCACTGACCTTTTATCTATACACTACTTCTTTAGCTTGCCTGTGAGCTTGTGACACTTTTGACTGTGCCCTGTCACAAGCTCATAGGCAAGCTAAACTGTGCCCTGTCACAAGCTCACAGGCAAACTAACATCCACTATTCTGTCCTCACCTACCAAGCCAGCCATCTCATCATAGAAGACTTTTGTGTTCATTAAGCATGATTTCTCCTGCATAAATCCACACTGACTTCTGCTGATAATTTTGTGTGATCAATGTGTCTGGAAACTGCATCCAAGATTAATTGTTCTGTCATCTTCCCAAGGATGCAGTTGAAGCTGACCAGCCTCTAGTGTCCCAGATCCCCCTTATTGTCCTTCTTGAAAATGATAGAGGTGATGTTTGCTCTCTTTGTCTCCTCAGGAACCCCTCCTGGTCGCTGTGAGCTTTCAAAAACAGGCTTTGCAATGGTATTGGGCAGCTTCCCTGCAGCCACCAATGGGTACATCTCACCAGGGCCCATAGACCTGCCTGTCCCCTTTTTTTAAATGTGCCCTAACCTGATCCTTCTCCACCAAGGGTAAGTTTTCATTGCTTCAAATTTCCCCCTTTGAACTCTGTGGATGGACTGGGATTCCTGAGGGCTGGTGTTATGTAAAGAATGAGGCAAAGAAGTAATTCAGTATCTTTGCCAGGGCCATATGCCATGGATTTCACTAAAGCTAATAAAGTGTGCTCTGCTGAAGTCCAGGTTTGTAATTCTACTTTTTTTTTTTTTTTTTTTTTTTTTTTTTTTTTATTCTTGCAGGATTCTGAACTCTTATCTCATGGATATATTTTCTTCATGAGATTTTAATGGGGGTGTTTTATTGATGTGTGTATATAATTGATGTGTGTATGTAATTTATATATTTTATACAATTTTTCATATATCAAATAACTGTGAAATTATTCGCTATGAATAAAGGGACTTACCAAACTGTGGAAATAAAATTGTCCAGGTTATGAAACATCTTGCGCAAATCAGATATCGCTTATTGTCTTCAAAATTTAGACATTTCTATTTTAAAGTGTGGATGACATTTTTTGTTATTCTTGCGTATGGCCCCACAAATTTCATGGATAACACGATGATGGTGTGAATACATGTTAACAAGCAGGAACTCCTATGTGAATAACTGGCCCCTTCAGTGGAAGGAGGGAGTTATTCTGACAGCCAGCAATAAACTAACCCAGTGGGAGCTGAGAAATACCCATCTTTTGAAGGCTCTAGGGAGGTGAAAGAATTTGGTACTAGAACTAGAAATAGTATTTGCATTTCTAAACTGCAGAGTGGATTAATGAGTGATAATAGAAATGACGATAGCTACTTGCTGTCTTCATGGCCTTCTATTTTCTACCAATATCCCTCTGTTGACTGCAGTGTCCCACTTAAATGAATGTATGAATGGAAACGCTGAACACTGGAAACGCTAAAACACTCAGCAGACCCAGTACAGGTGATGAATATTTTTCCCTTCTTATCTAAGATTAGTGTAGGATGTCACAGTAAATTGTTTTTGCTGTTTTTGTAGATTTTTGAATGAGGCCATATAGAAGTTCAGTATTGTGATAGCTGCAGAGGATGAGGCAAGTGTAATGACATCCCTTCTTGAAATAGCTCTCTGTCTGCCATCTAGCTCTCTCTATGCCAACTGGCTCCTGTCTACACTGCTGAGAATATGCTAGGAGCCAATTTAAAATAGTTTTATACTTTTGTGCCAATGTTGACATATGTTTAATGAGTTTACTGAAATTTAGTATGAAGATCTGTGTCCTGAAAGGCACTTTTAGGACTATTGGAGTTTATTGCATTATCTTTGGAATGAGATCAGGGTGGCTATTGAGACTATATTGTGGTATAAGGTATAAGAACAGAAAGCATGCTCATACTGTCCACAGTATGGATCAGCATGAAATCTCCTTTGAGACTTGTTCTTCCAAATCAGTTGGGCTGTAGAGAAGAAAGGTTACTCCCCACACATGGTTTGTCTGGCAGCATAACAAGATATGAACCAAGTAATGAGCCAGGTTTTACCAGCTTCTGGGTCAGGGAACCAAACTCTCATAGACTGGATAAGTTAATTCCCTTTAGCCAACAGGTAAGGATTGCAAAAATGTAAGGGCTGGTTATGGTTCTTACTGTGCATGTGTAATGGCTTGGATTTCCCTAGCTGTACAGTAACACGTATGCACACATGCACACAAGTTCAGGAGAATGGTTTGCTTTTTATCCAACTAAAAGTTAAATAAAAACTTGTTTTACAGAATTGGGAGGAGCACTAATAACAGTTTAGACTGCTTTACTCCGTGATGAAAATGCAGAAATGAAGACTTTCTGGAAAGGCTATTTAATCCTGAACTGTAATCTAAACGGTTTGTGGAAGTAATACTTTATTGTTTTGAGGCCCGTATTCTTTGTCTCGAGCATAGATTTTAAACTTGAATTTTTATGGTACGTGAATGAATAGTCATGAGGAATACTTCCACCAAGAAAGATACTGAGTTTGGCAGAGCTGGAAACTGTTCCTACCAAGCTCACTTTATAAAACCATTCAAAGTGGGTTGCCTACATGAGATGCTCCAAGTTATGGAGTTGGAGGCGTAAAACTGTGCTTGCTCTTCTCGGAGTTAATTTTGGAAGGGGCTCAGAATGTCAGATTCATGCATGATATGTGGGTAGTTAGATATGTGGCTACTGAACTTAGATGTTTTTATTTAAGGAAACTTACAGTTCCATAGAAGTAAAACTGGTGGTTCTTAGAGGTGTTAAATGTTGTGGGGATGAAGGGAGAAAACCTGGTTCAGGATAAATTTATTCACTCTATTAGATTTGTTCATGACTGTTTTTATATTAAAGCTTTTATACATCATTTACATTATCTTTGAATTGCAAGATATTGCCTTAATCTTGTATATAATTTAGGATGTAACATCCCATAGCTGCCGTAAATCCTATGGATCTTATGATACTGCTATTATAAATGGGATTCAAGAAAAAAAAAATCAGAAAACTGGTAATTTTCTTGGTTATTGTTTCAGATTAGTAGTTAGTTACTAATTTCAGAGGTAGGTAAATTGACATGTATTTTTTTCATTATTATATGTATGGTTTTTTTCTGTGTTCCAAGGAAATGTTAAAATGGACATTAGAGACTCAACCAAAAACTCCATGCAACTACTGCCCCTTTGCTTTTAAAAAAAGGGAAGCTAATATTTTTCAAAAAAAAAGTGTTTACTTATCTAAGAAATATTTGCTAGTGATATAAATTTAATAACATGGAGTGTATTTTTAAATTGAATATATGAATTTGTATACTTTGCTCTTTACAGAATAAACCTTTTGTGTTCAGGCCTTGCATAGCATGTTGCTTTCTAGTACATTTTGTTTTATAGCAAATCCCCAAATACAGACAAGGTACAGTAGTTCCTCTGAGGTAGGTATTTTGTTCCTGGCATTCAGACATAATGTAAGCTGCCACCTTTCCTTTAAAAGTTTGGAATGAAGGGAATAATTTCTGCTGTTTAAACGTTAGGGAACAAGAATGTGATCGATATGAGACTGAGGCTGAAAAGTGACATTGATACAGTAAATGGATAGACTGCTGCTTTCATTACAAATGGATTTGGGGTAAGAAGGTTCTGGAGAATGGGACTCAGCAGATGTGATACTAGCAGGCCTATATAAATTTCATCTGGCACTTCTGTTGTCAGTGTGAAGCCTGCTTAAGTGCACAATTTCATGGTTGGCCAGTTATCGTCCTTGGTTGAATTTATTTTCAGTGCTGGTGAAAAAGATTATTGGTTTGCTAGTTGCTGCTTGGAGGTAATAACTTTACATAGAAAATACATATTACATCAGAATCTTAAACTTCTAATCCAGTGCCTGTCTTTATTGCTGGAGGATAAACAATACTATTGGATCAATAGACAACTAATTGTACTTTAGTGTAAAATAATGTATTGCATGATATGCAGAGTTTCTTTTTTTTTTTTTTAAGTAAACAAGTAACCCTTCCTTCATTATGTTGCTATTCATATGTATATAGGAAAATTGGCTAATGGTGCCTAAATAACTCATACAGATGAAAAATTGAGATCCATTTATTTAAAATAATCTTTAATTCTCTGTTTCAGTTGGCCTAATGCGATACTACTGTTTACTAATAGTCTTGCTGGCTCTATGAAGGCTCCTGTAATCATATAGACTCTTAGTGTGCTGCAATCTAAGCTTTTAGTCTCATGCCTTTAAGAAAAGGATCATGAACCACCTTTTTAAACTTTCTTTTTAGAGGATTAGGGGGTTATGCAAAATCTGATCCCTTAGCTTTGCACTGCGGGGATATATGTATATATATATATTTATTGTGAATGATCCTCAGGATGCTGATTACCGTCACTACTGATCAAAGATGATGCCTGTCAACTCTTGTGAGAATAATTTCTCACTCTAGTGCCATCATCTGTCAAACTTGTTGTTTAGATCAAGAAAAGGTTAGGAAAGGGAAAATATAGGAAGCAAGGGGTTGGGAAAGAGAAACCTTGTCAAATATAGAACAGTCCCTCTCTTCCATTCCCCCTCTTTTTCCTTTATCTTTTTTTTTTTTTTTTTTTTTCCTTTCATTGCATTTCCCGGACGGGATGGGACGTGCGACGGCAGCTCCGTCCCCGCGGAAGCGCCGCTCTTCACGCCGCGCGCAGGGCGCCGCAGAGGCCCCTGCCCCTCCGCAGGCCCTCGGGGTGCCCCGGCCTCGGCGTTGGCCTCTCTCCGTCCTCCTCACACAGAAGCAGCAGAGTTCAGTGCATGGGCAGGCACTGAAGCAGCTCAGCGCTCTAAGGGTTAAAAAAAATAGCACGCTATTTAATATTAGGAGCCTTTCCTTTCTGACTTGTTTCCTTTTCTAGATACTTTTTATGTGTAAAGATACAGCAATATGTGCATATATGTGATTTATAGCCCCGTTAAGACACACACCAGACCTGTCACCTTTATTTTCCAAACCGGGAGGGCGAGAGCAGCGCTGAGAAGGAGGGACACATCTGTTGGTAGGAGCCTCTGATCCTTTTGCTGCTGCAAGAATAATAGCAAGTCACCAAGCAGCAGGAAAACCACAAAAGGAACTGCTTATTCATTTAGGCTGGGGGGGGGGGGGGGGGGGGGGAAAAAGGTATTTTACATGAACTGAGCAGATTTGGACTTCTGGTTCAAGCAAAGAAACATTTCTTTAAATGATGGGTCCCTTGTGTGCTATCTGAGAGGCACTCCTGCCTTCACCGTGGAAGTGCTCACGAAACTAGTGTTACACTGAAGCTGGGCTCAACTGAGGAATTTATTTTTACTGCATCTTGAACTTCCTGCCATCATTTACTGCTGGGGTATGAATATGTATATGTGAGCCTGACCACTTGTCAAACATTTTGAATGCCTGTGTCACTAATTTTAAAAGTTGGCAGGTTTAGTGAAACAAAAGGAACAAAGTGTGCTGTGTACCAGCAATAAAACTCTGCGTGCTGAGAACCATCTATCAAGAGCATCGACTTCTGGCCAAATCCAGATAAAGTCCGCAAGCACAATATTTGTGTTTGTTGCTTTTTATTTATAACCAATCTATTATCTTTTGTTCTCTCTGACCTTTTTTTCTTCTCCTTCTTTTTTTTTTTTTTTTCTGTTTTGATAACTTTAAATCTAACCCATATCACTGGACAGGAAAAGCAAATCAAAAAGTTATATAAATGCAAAACATTTTTCATGGCTATTTAGCAAGCATATGTATAGAAACTACAAAATTAGGCATTAAAGAAAACAGATTTCTAATGTGAAAATGTGATATTTTGCTCTCTTCTGCATTTTCATTTTGAAATGATGTTGTAGATCAAACTTGCACCAGCTGTCCTGACTCTGAGTTACTATTTTTTACAGTCTGACGTTAAATATTAATGCAGTTTTACATTTACTTCTCTGTGGTTTTAAAGCAAACAGAACCTCCAAGGAATATTTTAAAAAGTAGGGCTTTTAAAGTCCTAATGTAGCTTCCGAGAAGGTCAAAAGAAATCTTTTGTTGCTGGGATGAGACTTGGATCGGGAGCAGGGTAAGCTCTACATGGCATGTTTAGCTCTCCATAGCTGGCCAGTCTACAGGCAGCAGATGCATCCTGTCAGACTGGCAGGAAAGACACGTTTCATAGCAATACATAGGCAAATATGCTGTGATTCTTAAGAATTTTCCTAGCTAACTCACTACCTTTAAAGAGGTCTATTCTTTTATTATTCTATTAGATACTTCAGATATTTGGGTATTTCTCTGCAATCCTCATGCAGGAATTAGAGGGGATGCCCAAGCCACAAGCATTGGCGTGAATTTGAGTTGGTTCTGTTCTCCCCTGTTTGCAACATCTCTAGTGTTTGGATCATTAGTCTAATCTGGATAATTAGTCTATCATTTGTGTCCCCCTTTAGGCAGGGGTCCTCTCTCCCCGTGTGACCTGATGACAGCCGTGCGTGTCCCTGTCACTTGTGTATCTGTCTGTCCAACTCAATCCAATCCCAATTTGTGCCACTCTGCAAGAAAAATCTTGCAAGATCTAAACTTTATGCTTTCTTGTGTGTGTGTGTTTGACTTGTCTGTGGGTAAGTAGCATCGCACTCACAGCGGCAGATTCATCTCACATACACCCAAGAAAAAGCAGAGGTGAATTTTGGTACTGCATTTCCATACAAAGGGAATCCTGAAAGTTTCCAGGGACATAAGCAGTTTGTCTACAGACTGGTGACATCCTAAGTGACTTCTTTGGCCCCCGTTCTGCCTCCTCTGGAAGATGGTGCCGTTTGCACCAAGGAGAACTTGGTCCTGCTGGCGCAGACGGTGGATCCCCTCTCTGCGCCCCGACAGGAGGTTGTGACACAGCCCTCCTGTCTCCCCTTGCCCCTGGTCCCCGTAGGAGGCTGCAGCCCTTTCCCTCCTTCCGCAGACTAGTGCAAACTGTAAAACACACAAAATGTGATTTACTGGCTTCAGCTAAAGTTTCTTTTGCCTTTTTAATTTTTTTTTTCCCGGTGTATTATCCTTATCCTTTCTCATCTAGCAAGACGAGACCGTTCTAGAATACTTTTGTTTGGAAGTTGCAGTCTCTGACAGTCAACATATTTTATGACTTATTTCTGATCAACAAGACATTCAGGATGAGATTTGACCAGTACCACACTGTTTTTTTCATTCCTGTCAGGATTATCACTTTTATTCCCAAAGTTTCTCAGGCATCCTGGAGAGAGGAGGATGCGTAGCCCAGCTACTAAAAGCAACATCCCTTGCACTTTCACAGAAACAGCCTGCTGAGAAAGCCAGGTATGTTTTAGATGAGGGTAAAGGTAGAGATGGGGCTATTTCAGCCTGGCTGCCTAAGCAAATAGCATTATATGTGTTGGAAAGCCTCAAGGCTCCCTGAGGTAGGAAGGTGTTAGGTCAGTTCATAGGCATGCAGGCTATATCGGTGCGGTGGTGCTCCCTCATATGAAGTGCACAGTGCTGGCAGGTGGAGGCGTCGGGTGCAGACCTCAGGAATGGCCCTTCTCGCTGTGCAGCATCAGGAGCAGAAGCTCTTCTCATGCCACCAGGCACCCGTGTGTCAAGGGCGTCTCTCCCGCTCCAGCAGCCAGATGCAAACACAGCTGTTTCCTGGGAGCACAAGGGCAAGGACAGATGTCTGGAGGAGATAGGGACTGCTGTCCTTGTGGGACATCCAATTGCCTGTCCTTTCTCCAGCCATCGCTAAAAATAATCTCTGTTGTGGCTAGCAAGAGAAGTGGAATAGAAACCTGCAGAAATGCTGACGTTTCGTCAGCCCCTTGCTTTCCGTGGTGGGCAAGCAATATGATCTGTCCTCCAGGTTTGCTGAAGAGGTGTTTAATTTGCTTTTTATACCAGAAGTTCCCGTGCTGTTAGATTCAGAAACAAATTCTCTGCACAACTTTTTTCAATTCTGAAAAAAAAATGTAATTACACCCACAGCTCATACCGCAAGAGCCAAAAGAACATAAAGACTTAAGTCAAAAAGAAAATGTTAAAAAGGCAGACAGAATATTTGCTACATTTTTTACAATTATTTTTAAAGCACTGAATATGGGGAAATGTTTTGACAGAAAGATAAAAATTGAAAATTGTGGCATTTTGACCATTTGCAACTGAAAAACGTTAATCAGCTACAGTAGTTTGGCATGTAGCTCCTTCTCAGTAACTTGCAGTAAAAGAATGAGTTATTGCCAGAAAACAACTACATTTTCTAACAATATTCATCTTGTAACCATTTTTAAGCACTACCAGTTAGAGGTGAAAAGCTCAATATGCTGTTGCCTTGCAATTCCCTGATCCCCTGAACAGAAGACTTGGTGCTATCGTCGATTAATGAATGCTGCTGCAGAAAGGTCAGAGGAGAGAGATAGCATCAGTCAGACCTGCTCTGCGCCGCGGAGGAATGTGCACTTCTCTCCTCGCAACCCTCAGAATTAATGGCTAAAAAGTGAAAGGATCTGAGAGAATATGAAATCTTAGGGCAGAAAGAGGGTGCTCTCTTTCAGCCGAGTGTTGTTTTTCACTCTTGCCAAGGAAAAGAACATTTGAACATTCAAAAGGAAAAAATGGGGAATACATCCCACTGCTCTTTTTTTTTATTTAAGATAAATACTGCTAAATACTGAGGGTACTGTTTCAGTCCTAAATTAACAGAACTTGCCTAAGTACTAACAGAGTGTGTCTAAGTATTAACAGAGTGTGACTAAGTTTAAAGGTATGTGATTTTTTTTTTAATTATGAAAGTACAGCTTGTAAATAACAACTAATGTGAAGAGAAATCTGCCAATCGACTGGTTGTGTAGTACCTTAAACCTTACAGAAATCATCCCTTACAGAAATACGGGAGAACTAGTTATTTAGGAAACAGTAATTTCTAGCCCTTGTAGTCTGATTTTAACTCTTAGAAGTCTAATTCACTCATAACAGACCCTCTTGGCTTGAAAGACCAATTCTGATTCTGCAGTACCACCGAACCTGCTAAACTCTTCCCTGACACTTGAGTCAGCAACACAATAATTTTATTAAATACTTCAAAAGCACAAAAAAGAAAATTTTAAATGGCTCATATTCCTGCTGTTACCAACCTATTCTGAGTATTAAATAGCCACAATCCAATGCTAAAAAAAAATCTTTTATTTGACCTGCCTTTTCAATGCCCTCTTGACAACACTCCACTTCATATATAAAACAAATACATAATCAAAATACATATATATAATATTAAAATACATAAAATATGCCAGTCTGAACACATTAGCATTTAATGACATAAATTAGATCCAAATTTGTGAAAATCCAGTTAGTGGATGAAGTATTTGGTGAGTTTAAGGACTTACTATTCTTATGCACAACAGCTCAAGGAAAATTTCTTTTGCTTATATACATTTCTGCCTCTTTGCTTAGGTTTCTTCCAGGATCTCTCCTATAAAAACAACTGGATTTATGATAGGGGAAAGTTTACAGCAAACACTTAACAAATACCCCTGTTTCAGAGATTAAATTAGTAGTATTTAAATATTCTGTCAGCTGCTATCATTTCTTTGCTCTTTACTGAGTGAAGTGATTTTCTAGCAATATCCGGGAATTAGCAACACGTGGGTATCCCGAGGAGAGCAACCGCACACCACACTCTATAGTGCACGTCGGTATTTTTCTAACTGCTTTTGCTCAGGTTATTAAGGCTTTATATAGCCACGGGGAAAAGAAGCAGGGGGATGCTCAGCACATCGTGCATAAAGCCTATATACACAGGATATACATCCTAGGCTGTACATAGGATTTACAGCCTTTCACCCTCTCTTCGGGGCTACATCTTGCAAGGAGAAAAGTTTGACAGAAAATCCATCAGTCCCTCACTGCCCAGTCCTCCCTCGGCTCCCCACCTGTATCTTCTAAGTGCCGCACAGCAACTCGCCTTCAGCAAACTTTTGAGGGCACGAGATGGGTAAAAGAGATTCACAACAGTTGCACAGAGCTACAGTACATGCAGAGGAAGGACTAGTAGTTCATGCAATTCTGCTTTTTCTGTCCACTCCTTTGTGTCTTGCCACTGAGGTCTTTGCTGCTGGGTAGCTGTGAAGTGTGCGCTTCCCAGTGCATTTTTATTTCATTAATACTGGGCTGTTTGTTCATCTCATGTACTAATAAAATCTCAGTTTCTAGACTAAAACATAGAGGGAGAAAGGACTGTCATGAGTATATGTTGGGACACAACCTAGCGTAACAGGGTCCCAGCTGGTTGTGCTTGTTAGCTGACTTTTCAATATAAATCTTTTAAAATGGCAGTAATAGTAGCCCTGAAACAATGTTTATCCAGTCATAAAAGCCTGTCTTTAATTGCCTGAATCCCGAGTCACAGTTAACCTTCATCTCAGAAGAGAATATTCAACATACAGTCTATATTCCCTTGTTACCCACATTTGACTTCTTCCAATGCGCTTATCTCCCCCTGCATTAATGATAAATTATTATGAACCTACTTTGGACATATTTAGGCTCTTGGCTTAGTGTCTTAGAAATGTGTTCAGTGCCAGATTGTTGACTTCACTCTTAATTAATGATCACTTGTTATCAGCTTAGCTCAAATGTTTGGTTTCTGACTTTAGGTTGTGTAGTCTAAACATTTCCAGAGTCCAGATAGACGGTTTTAGCTTAAAATGTTATGATTTTGATATTGACTTGATACCTTCCTGGCTGTGTGTGAAGATTCTATTCCTCCATCACTTTGATTAATAGACCTATTGCAAAACCTACTATTTAAGAGTACCAAACAAAGTAGCTAAACATCATGTAGGTTAACTTAGGTAAGGGTTAATTTCATGTTTCTGTCAGAAGGTTTTTTTTTGTTTTGCTATAACGTTTTGCTTCTCTCATCAGGATAATTTTCAAGTTATTATTGTACTTCTGTACAGTTGCTTATTTGTCTTTTTCTTAGCATATACTTCTGCAGCTCGCATGCTATATAGTTAATCATTACTACTCTATTACACAAGCACTTAATAAGTTAAGTATCAGGAAGCTATTCTGCACAATATTCTGCTAGCAAATTGCAAGATCTTTACCCCTAAGAGTTCAGACAGGATATAAGCTGTCTGTTCTCACGTCTTTACATTAAACACTGGTAGTTCTCCCGTCATTACCCAATCACCAGGCATTCTTAGCAGCAGATGCTAGACCATTCACAGATTTCATAACGCCTTGTTCCCACACCCTCTATCAAATATATACTAGTTATTACATTCATGATTTGGGCAATTACAGTCTTTAGCACAGCAAAAATAGAAATGCTAGGCTTTTTATTTCTACTAATGCAGCTCTTTTTGTCGTATCAGCTTGTAATCAAATTCCATTTGTGTTTTTTTTCAGACTCACTCCAATATTCTCTTATTAACTAACCAAGAAGATTTTATGAATTGTTTTCCAAAACACAATTTGGGTAGCTTCTGGTTAACAGAAACCTTGCTTGAAATTAAAGGCACTTTTTACATTCTCAAGTTCCTTGTACCAGCCAAGGCTCTTTATTTATTTGCAGAAGTTGAGGGACCTGTCCCTGGAAACACTGACACAACTAAGAGATCAACCTGAAGAAAATACTGCCAATATTTTCAATCCAAAGAGAGAGTTTTCCTTAACCTTCAAGTTAAAAGAAAACTTTTGTTGTTGTGACTAGCATAATTACTACTTATTGCAGCAAAAATAAATAATAACTAATGACAATAATCATCCAGTGCTATAACTTTCTGCAGATGGATTTGTAAACTGTACCATAGGAGTGTGAGGTAAACTGGAGGCTGGTCTAAGCACTTTGGGGATATAAAGGAACACCTTATTTCCTAGTCTGTTGTCAATTTTCAAATCTATTTTCCCATTTCCTACCTCCTGTAGACATTATTTTTCCTGTAATAAAGATTCAAAATGAATGTTAACTACCTATCTCCTCTGAAACAAACAAAAGAAATTACAATGTGAGAGACAGGAAGGCTGGACGATCTATTTTTAAATAAAATTCTGAAATTGCTCTTGAAAGCTCCGACCAATTGGTAATTTCACAGCTGATACCCTTGCTGCTGAATGCCTTTCCCTGAATGATTCAGCACTGGGTTGCCTGGGGTACCCTTTCAGCACTGCTCCTTATTTCGTAACCCTGCTCCTCAGTTTTGAGGCTAAATTGCTGCAGTATTATCCTGCTCCTCAACACTGATGGTTTTACTCTCTTTTCTACTGTGCATTTTGACTACCCAGGCAGGAGCAGGAGGCATGGCTGAAAGGAGGTGAAGCAATCCGAGGCCACTAGCTCACAAAGCAAGAACATTTTTCCTACAAAAGGGTTGACAGACTGATTCAACTGACCCTACAAATAAAGGTGTTTTACATATATGAATTAGAGATGGATCCTGCAATACAACGCTCATATCTGTTATTTCATTACAACTAGTCCCTGGGCTGAAACAGAAATATCGAAACAGCTATCAGTTTTGAAAACAGTAAGAAAGCCTTAATGTTTCCCAATTTCTGTCATCTGACTTTCTTAAAACACTTTGGGACTTATTAATATGTGTTCTGGGGTGAATGTATATATCTCTATTACTTACATTCATCAGCACTCACAGCATGAAATTAGCATCTTGCCTTAGCATATACTTCAGGTTTACATGAAGAATACTGTAGAGTATTTGCATCTCTCTTGGTTGAAAGATCGTGTCTGTTCAGACTTCTGGTGCCTTATTGTACAGGTGGAAATGCAAGTGTGGTGAACTCTAAAGAAATGGCATAACAGGTAATGAAGTCATGGGCTGGCGCCCAGAAAACACTGCCCTGAAAACCATTGGAAACGGGAGGAGTGACCATGCCTGCTCAGCTCCTTGCAGAGACTCATCATAGAAATGGAAAGGAACTGTAGAAACGCTAAGACTAATTTGCACCAAAATTCAGTGAAATAAAATAGCAACATCCATGTGAGCAAACTTGTCTATATCATTGGTGGAAATCTCTCTAAAAAATACTTCAGTACCCAGAGACCAGACTCCCTCTGGGTGCTTTTACTCTGATGGACTCTTGTGTCCTCCCTGAATTTACTTATTCTAGTCCACTCTTACCTGTAATTGCATTACATTTGACTTCTACTCTGCCGTACATGGGAGGATATCAGGTATACGTCTCTTCATATGTCTAAAATTTATGACTACTAGCTGTTTATTAAGTGTTCAGCCTGCCTTACCATCAATTGTCCAGCTTAATTCAATGATGAGAAGCAAGACAAAGTGTTAAATTTTCTCCTTACTGCAGAGCTTAGACCTCACTTTACGGACGTAGGAGGACTTCCTATACAGAGGAGGATTATTTTGTTCACAAGCTGCCAGCGTGATTGCTGTGACAATCACAGTTGTTGTGCAAGGAAATGTTCTCCAGTATCGACTTCTAAATGAAGTATTAGGCATATAGTTATAAATGCTGTCACTTAGCAAAAAGTATGAGGTTATAGTATGGTAAATATAGCAATCACTTTCCTTACATTTATTTATTTATTTATTTATTTACTGGCTATTTGAAGAATAAAGATGTTCACTGACTGATGATAGATTGATAATGAAACGCCTCCTTAGTTATGTTGCTTACCTGCCTTCATTTTTCTCTTGTTCAGATGTTGACTTAAATAACACAGAACTCAGGTGATCCTGAAGCTTGGAAATAGCTTCAGAGTCATACTGATCATGGTGAGATTATGTGCCCTAAAATTGCAGATAGATTTAAATGGATTACTTTTTCTCCTTCTTAGTTGCTACCGTTATAGTAGTACAGCCAACAAGGGTCTTTCACAAGTAGCCTTTAGTTTCAGTATCTGAATATTTTTGCAGTCTCACTGAGTAGTTCATCAGTGTAATATGTAATGATACATTACATGAGTGTAATCAGTGCAATGTAATGATACATTATTTGATGCATGTGCAATAGTTTCTATAAAGAATTTTTTCTGCCCTACTGGGTATGTATAGATGTTCTCTAAAATCTAACTGATTTACAAACTCCCTTTTTGCTTTAATTCTGCCCAGAGATTCAATAGCCATTGCTTAAATGGCATCATTTTCCGTCTGCAAAATCTGTCATTTACTTTCAGGAATTCCTAACACTTGAGTTTAAGACCAATAAGGGAATGAAAATAATTATCACTCACAATGACTGGGCATCTTTCTATTACCTGCAGCACTATGCAGTGCAGATACTCCTGTTCCTCCGCCTGTGTCCTGGGAAGCTGGGCCCAGCATCTGCAGGTGCTCAGGACTTGGTTGCTAACTGACTGATGCTGCCTAATGTGTGAGCAGACCATGACCATTCCCAAGTGATGTGAGCCTCCTTTGTCCAGCCATATACCTTATGGCAAGACCATTTTTGCTCGAGAAATTACAAAGTCAGTGTCTCAAAGTATCCCTTGTGGCATTTCAAGGAAAGGAAAGGAGCAAATTGAAGGCAAGACCTCCACAACCAAATCAACCATGAAAGCAATGAAGGTCGGGAATAGACCAGCCCAAATAATTCTGTATTTGTCCCTGCAATAAGAAGTTTAACAGGGGACTACACAGGCCTGTTGTGTTGCCCCTCCAGCCAAAAGGGCAACATTTGCCAAATCCCACTTGTAGCTGATAGCCTTAGCCTTATTTAAGAGAGCCATGTTGCCTGTAACCCTCTCAGTAGTATTCTTGCTCCTTCCTATATGCCTGATTCCTGACACTTGATGTGATGAAGAAGAAACAGGACCCTGACCCAGCAAAATGTCAGTTCCACCTGATCTTTAGTGTTCCTTGTTTTCTCACATTCTCTGGGTCTTTATTCTTCCTTCTTCCAGTGGAGGCATGCAAGATGAGAGCTGGCAATATCCTTTTGAGTTTCCATGACTATGAATTCTGAGAATCACGAATTAGGTCTAATATTACCTTAATGGTCATTTCCTATTCTACCAGATACTTTTATCATGTGTTATTAATAAACTGGTTTTTGAGGCTTGAATGCCTCCTTTGTATACAAAATCCAAATATTTGTATAATGTCTACTTGAATTTCAGCCAGAAGACATTTTATCCATTTCCCTCTCCAGCAAAGCAGATAGCTTCATCTGAACTGTTTTTTTTTTTTTTTCCCATTTGTAAAGCAGCCAGAGTCTTCCTCGCTTTGGAAGAATATATTGGCATTTCAATGGAGACAGGATGATTTGATCAAACTTGGTTGCTTCCAGGTAGCCGATGGAGTTGTTGATGCTATATATAGTTGTAAGGTAATTCTGAATTTTGGGAAACAATTCTACATTGTAGACTCACAGTGCAATGCGTAGTCTCCACAAGAAACATTTGGTTTTGGGATCACTACCTCATATCTGTCTGAAACACTATAAGAAATTGAGGGGCACTTTTGAGTAATTTGCCTCAGATTCCATGCAGACAGAGCTGACGATTATAGGGAACATGCCCTGCCTCCCCCAACAGTGGACATGCATGGTGAACTTTAATTATTTATAGCTCCTCTCAGACAAATATCTGTGATCAAGATTACCATCTATGGACGGAAAATAAAAATATTTGTTCTAATCAAAAATAATGTTATTTAGCAGAGTAAAGAGTAAGAGTCTGTCAGCTCAAGACTCTTCTGCTGTAATTGTTCTCCCTTGGCAGCAATGGGGAATGTCATTTGAATCTTCCAAGACCTCACACTAAAAAAAGTATTGTGATGAAACCAAGTGCTGGGATACAAAAGCTTTTGGCCAAGGAGTGACTGGAGTGTATCTGGATGGAAAAGTATTTGGGTGGAAGAGGGTTTTTCATCTGTCTCTTTCTCTATACTTCCTCTCCCTGCGCCTTCTCTCCGAGTCGCTCTAATCTTGCTAAGAGAGGCTGGAGAGCTGCCCTGGGGGAACTGAGTGAAGTCTCCAAGGCTATTCTTTCCCCACATCCTACCCTCTACAAGCCACTGAGGATCTACAGATGCTACCGCACTGTGTTCATGGCAACTCTGGTCCACCTCAAGGCATCGCTGGGAGAAGGAAGAGATACCCTAGCCGGTGGAAGGGGAAGTGGGATGGAAATACCATGTGGCTCTAGGTTTTAATCCCTCTGCTGCTGCTGGTGGCCTGCTGGTGGCCTGCTGAAGTGCAGTACAGGTGGGCAAGGTGGTGAGAGGAAAGCCAGTGGACTTAATATCATGAATGCCACCACACCTTCTTATTTTGTTATCAAGGAGTGACTTGCCATAGTTTCAGTGTTTTGCTCATCATTGACTTGGGACCTGCCTCGTAAAGGGGTTCAGAGGTGAGGCTAAGGAAGGGACCCGAGGCTGCCCAGGGTACAAGGACACTGCGCTGGTACAGTCTGGCCACCTGTTGGCTCTTGATGAGGTTGTTTGGTTTTAAATCACAAAGTCATCTGGACCATTCTAAGTGAGAAATCCCTTTTCTTCCTCCCACAAAGGCATCACTGCAAGAGCTGGCAGAAGCTCTCTCTGGGGTACCCTGGTAAGACCTAGGCTTGATGGAGATGTTGGGAAGCTTTCCACAAAACTAGAGTGGTTTCTGAATCAAGCACTGCAAGTAGATGTTGTTGAGGAGGATGTTATCCCTTGTGTGACTCATTGTAATTTGCCCAGGCCTCTAAGAACAGCCGGAAAGGGTTGAGGAGTGGGAATAAGACTAATTTATTTTGTTATGTTGCTGTTGTTTGTATGGGCTGGTGTAAAAATTAGAGATATCCTTTGCTATTTTCTTTCCTGCTTTTATTGAACTTTGATTTTTCTTTATTCATGCAATGGTAAGTACATTAGCCTTTAGTTTAAAATCTAGTTTTCTTTTGAAATGGAAATTTTATATAAATTACCAAATTAAATACAAAGTATTCCCCAGGCAGTTCAATAATTGCTTATTTTATTTTTTAAAAAAATTACATTAGCTGAAGGCATATTCTTGGCATTTGGAGGCATTTGGAGGTGTTTGGATAACTTAATTTCAAAGAGCAAAACAGAATAGACCGGATAAGAGAAACTTAGGTCAAATTATACTAGTTGTGACATATGTGATACATAATACTATGTAATTAGATATTGAAGTGGTTGCTGTGCAGCAGGATGTTTTATGAAAATGAGACAAATATTTTTTTTAAATGTACCACTGGAAACCAGACAGATGGTAACCTATATCCCCAAGGAGGATAGCTGAATTCCATCAAGTTTTTGATATGAATTTGAACAGCAGTGAACAGGAAAGGAGGGAATTTGTGACTATAACTTAGCTGCCATTAGTCAATGTTTGGCTTTATATGCAAAAGATGCTTATACGGTTCTTAGTCTGGACAGTAATGTTTTCTGGGAATTTGTTATTTCTTGAGTAACAGCAGAACAGATGGTGACAAAGCAGATCTAGCAATAAATCATGGAGACAGAACATTTGAAGCAAGTGAGATAATCTAGAGGCACAAAATAGAAACTGGAGGATAATCATTACACAAATGCAGAGAGTATTGCTGCTAATTTTGTTAATGCTGAGGATGGTACATAAAGACTGAGCTTTTCCGTGTAAGTTGGCCATTAAAGCACCTATTAAAATTTTTAACAAATATCCACTGGGAGCAAAACTTTTCAGGGCACTTACTTATAAAAAAAGTCACTAAAACTTACACTGATTGCATGAATAAAAAATGACCAGCAATCTTTTTTGAGACTAACTCGTTCTGCATCTCCATAGGAATCTCATCTTAAACGGTGACAGGCTTCAACACTTTCTAGTGTGCATGGAAGTAACTTGAAAGACACCCACAAATATCCCATGAAACATAAACCAAGACATATCAGTCTCAGGAAACCTCTTCTTGATGGATTTATCTTTAATAAATTTAAAATATAATAATATCTTGATAGCAGATAGATGATTGTGTTTCCTGTGCTCCCAACCAAGCAGGTTCTGTAGATCCTCCTGAGTGTCATGGGCTGTTTCTTCCACCCCCATCTGGTTGCAGATGGACTCTGGGAGCAGAGCTCCCCACCCTGCTTCCCTCTAAACATAGGAAAACCCACAATTCCCCCTACCCAAAACTGTAATCCCACTTCACATTTCAGACAGCATTTTTAGTTATATTCTCTCGGCTAGAGGGGAGTATGGAGGCTGATATGGAAGGGGGCAATGATTAGATGATCATGATCATGGGTGAGGAAAGGGTGAGGAAAGGTCTCCTCAGTCCCCTGTTTGTAAAGGAAAGTAGGACGACCACAGAAACAGAAACTACCCAATAGTTAAACAAATATTTTTTTTTGTCACAAATCTCCATATGACTATGGAGATTTGTGTTTTTCAAAATGTATTATGATACAAGCACCATCGTATAGCTTTGACTAAGCACAATGAACTTAGCATTTATCAGATGGTCGGTACACATGGGTGTCACTTTGGATCACCTGTGATTCACTTAAATATTTGCTGTAATCTGCCCTATCTCAATGACACCATTGGACAGGCCTATTATGAATTATTACTCCAATGAGGTATGTTTTGGAGGGGCACAAAAGAGCATGTTGTAAAGGATCTACTTTTTTAATAATTAAAAATAGAAGACAATGCAATAGTACTGAACAATGAGCATTGGCATTTTTGGTGAAAATAGATCATGAAAACTTATTTCAGAAGTCCTCAGAGAGCAATATTTAATCAATAATTGTAAAAGCAGAGCTATTAAACTCAGGTAAGTAATTCTTTCATGTCATAATGCCTCTATTTTTTCTATTTTTTTCTGATTGTGCATTAAAAAGTAAAGAGGAGTTGGCATAATGTGAAAACAGGGAGAAAAGTATAATAAGCCATTAATAGGAAAGACCAAAAAACTATTATTTTCTGTATTTTTCAATAGCTCCTATTTGAATTTTGAATGAAGAGAGGAACAAAACCTCTCTTTTGTCTGCTCATGTTTTTGAATAGTAGCTTCAATTTGACCTCACATAGCAAACTTTCAAAGGAAAAAAAGTCTATTTTCTCATGTATGCATATGCATCAAATAAACACTTTATATGATCGAAACTTGCATACATCTTCTGAGAGCTAGTTGGTATGCAATTGCTGATTTGTCCATTTCTAATTAGCTTCAGCATGTTTGGGTATTAATTAGATATTGCAGAAGTAACATTCTTTGAACACTAGAATATGTGTAAGGAGAAAGAATTCTCACGAGATGACACATGCAAATTAGTTTGATTGCAAACTAGGTAATGCAGACATATATAAATAGCTAGTATTATATGTTAGAAGTGGTGATGAGGGGCTCAGAAAGACTATAGGGCCACTAGAAAAGAAAACAGCATGGTGCCAAAGTGGGTAAGCAGATTGAGTGTCCCTGCTACAAGGAATAATAACAGAGTAAGTCTCTCCAGTCTGGAACAGAAACAATGGAGGGAGGATGTAGTAAAATTATGAATAGCATGGAGAAAATGAATAGGGAACAGTTGTTCACTCTATCTCCTACTAATAGCAGGTGGTAGCTACAAAATTAGCAATATGTTAATCAAGATGTGGAATGGGACATTTTGAATGCTAGAAGCTTACATACGCAGAAAGCTTGTAAACAATCCTGTAGGAAGAAGGAAACAAAAACCCATGATCCAAAGTCATTAAACTTGGGACATAAATGTAGCACAGCTACAACCAGTGCCACAAGCAACTCTGCTAGAGGCTCACCAGCACACAGAGTGCCAGCTCCCAGAACCAGCAACCACACGTGCTCTAGGTAGCAACATGCCACAAATGTGCCTGTGTTTGCAGCCTGACCCAGCGTTTGTCCAACATATACCAACACTGAGGTATAAACTTGGGGACAGGGATGTCCAACTTTCCAAGTTTTAGCTTTTAGTAGAGTCAATATGAAGGGAGGAGCAAGATATCTGGATACATACCCAGTATGGTATGTTAGAGAGAGCTCTTTTTGATGGCGTTCATTCCATACTAAGTCTAAGAATATCTGGGGACTCCATGAGAGGGAGTCCACTAAAAATAGTACCTGCTGGTGGCCAGCAACTGAGTTTCAGTAATATCTCTCCTAGGAACACAGGAAGTATCCTCATGTCAGTCATGAATGAGACTACTGTCTTGCTCCTGGTATTTTACAGTGTTGTGAAGTGCAGCATTAGAATTAAGGAAAAAGAGAGACAGAGAGAAACCATGTAGATAATAAATTAGAAAAGAATCTTTAAAAAACAAAATGTTATGCTAATCTGAAATTTAATGAAGATGAAAGCTACTAAAAGCCACCTGTCCATGAATAATTTTACAGAATATTATAATTAAATTTATTTCTCTTATTGTTAGAAACTGGAAGCATGATTGCTACTTTTGCTTGGATTTACTATTAAGGCTTGATTTGAAAGGTGTTACTTCAATGACTGAGTAGTACAATTACACAATAAACTGGAATATCCTACAGGAACTGTCCTTGTGCTCTGATTTAGTAAGATACTATCTGGTATATAAAAATTCCAAGACTATCTTGTACACAGATTTTTTTTTTAAGAATTTAACACCAGTAAGAAACCTTCTGGTGCTAAAGCTATTGAAATGAGGTCCTTTTTATGTCAACAGTGATGTATGAACTGATAGCTCATGAAAGGTGAGGCTTTGACTAACTTATCAGACTTTTACCCTCATAACTGTGGCTAAGTGAAGCTATTTGACCAGCTACATTTACTGATGCTGTCGAGCAGTCTGTGAGTTTGTTTATGTTGCCAGTGACAATATGGTCCAATTTAATACCCTCAGCCTAGCAAAACTAAACAAATTAGCTTTTCATTCCACATCAAATGTAATTTAAAGCAAGCTATGATTTATGTGAAACAAATGCTGGCTAGAGCCCATGGGTCTGTGGCTCTTACTTGTGACCAAATTACGTTTAGAACCGCACAGGAAACCTCGAAGTCCAATGAATAAGTAGTACTTACTATCACAAAAAGAAGCTGCTCGGGCTGTGCATATGCTGGCCTAAATTTCAAACCCTTCAGAAATGCAACCTTTTATGAAATGTTCAAATGACCAGAGAAAATCATGTGCTACATGACCAGCTCTGCATGATCAGTAAGAGCTGCTAAGAAACCGCAGCACAAAACCTACTGCCCTATGTGTATTTTTCAATGACACTGTTTATTGTGACAACTGGGCGGAGAGAAACCTCATGAAATTCAACAAGGCCAAGTGCACGGTCCTGCACCTGGGGAGAAACAACCTCAGACACCAGTACAGGCTGGGGACCGACCTGCTGGAGAGCAGCCCTGCTGAGAGAGACCTGGGCGTCATGGTGGACGACAGGTTGACCATGAGGCAGCAGTGTGCCCTCGTGGCCAAGAAG